>PVJL010006457.1:0-91835 GCA_004026885.1 Lyroderma lyra | reverse complement strand
GAGTGCAAACTGGTACAACCACTGTGGAAGGCAGTGTGGAGGTTCCTCAGAAAATTGGGAATGGAGCTACCATTTGACCCAGCAATCCCCCTTCTGGGGATCTACCCAAAAAACTTGAAAACCTTTGTCCGCAAAGACTTATGTACCCCAATGTTCACTGCAGCGCTGTTCACAGTGGCCAAAACATGGAAACAACCAAAGTGCCCTGCGACAGATGACTGGATAAAGAAGCTGTGGTACATATACACAATGGAATATTACTCAGCTGTAAGAAAAGATGAAATATTGCCTTTGCGACAAAATAGATGGACCTGGAGATCATCATGCTTACTGAAATAAGCCAGACAGAAAAAACAAAGAACTCTATGACTTCACTCATATGCGGAATATAAAACTGAAAGCAAAGAAAAAAAGAACAAACAAATAACCCATGGACACAATCAATAGTTTAATGTTTATTTGGGGACGAGTGGGTTAGGGAGGGGAGAAAGGGGAGTGGGTGGGAGAGGAGGAGGGGAAGCTAAATATAAGGTGATAGAAAGAGAAGTCACATTAGGTGGTGAACTTATTATACAGCGAGGTGACAATGCACTGTAGAATTGTATGCCTGAAACCTATGTAATCCTTGCTAACAGATGTCACCCCAATTAAAAAAAATTTAAAAAAAAGAGTAGGGTAGGTATAGGATCTGGGGTTCAAATCCAAGCCCGTCTAATGCTAAAAGCCCGGCCCTTTTCACACTTATGCTGTCTCCTTTGTTTCCTGGCCACTCACATTAGTCTCCTAGAGATAGCCTGTAGCTCTTCGGGATATGAGAGAACCAATGGAAAGTAACTCTTCTCTATCTCACTAATGTTTTTAATTATATTGAGGCCCAGAAATACTTAAAATAGTTTGCACTGGGACTGAAAACCAAACATGAGTTTCTTCCATTTCATTAAAAGTTACTTAATCTTTACATTGTTCCCTGCATTAAAGCCAAGCAGAATTTTATCAGGCAATTGCCTCAAAGTTATAATCTGGAAAATCTTGCTGTAATGAAGCCCATATGTCATGGGCGAAAAGTGCAAAGCCCTGGCAGAGAGGCTGGTCTTGTGAGAGATTCTGCACCCAATCTCGTTAACCAGGGTGCCTCTGGTAATCCCTCATCCCCTCACTGGTGAGAAATCAATCTGTACCACTGACTCTTTTTCAACCAGCCTCGAGAAAATTTACTGCAGAGAAGGCAGTTTGGGGATAGTCATTGTGGAAAGGGAGCCAGAGGCAAGGCTAAATGTAGGATGGAGGAATTGGAGAGTCTAAAGAAGAAATTGTATTAAACCCCATACCAGCTTCACAGCAAGCAGGATGGAGTCCTCCCTTCAGCCCTGACCTCTCTACTTATATCCAGGTATTTATAGCTGCCATGAACCTGACAGCCCTGGGGAAACTACGAAGGGGGTAATACAAACAGCATAAACCTGGAAGTTGGTTGTCATTTATCCGTTTGCTGTCTTTAAATGTGTAAAGTGGTCCCTTCTCCCATGTTCTCTGCAGCAGTTCACATGTTCGCCCATGGTGACAGTCTCTGTTGTGGCTTGCTCAGTTTATGGGCTTGCACTGCATAGTAGGGCCTATAAATCCTGGTGACATGGAGGTCGTGCTTCTCATCTGCACAGTATACACTGTGGTATCTGATGACCAGTGGATCCCTCTGGGCATAGTTATTAGAATGTGGTAGCAGTGCTACCTTTCTTTTGTAATCTTTAGAGATTTAATCCAGAATTAGAAAATAATTAAGAAATTGTATTGACTCTAGATGAAACTCTCCAGCAATCTCATCTCCAGGATTGTCTTCTACCACATTGTTCGAAAAAAGAACCAGCAGAGAAGGAAAGAACTGGAGGTGCCCAACTGAGGAGCATGTAATCTTACCCTGGCCTTTAATTTAAGAATTATGGGGGTTCCCTGGTGGTGTAGTGACTAGGCTTCAGCGCTCTCAACGCTGTGGCCTGGGTTTGATTCCCAGCCAGGGAACCTCCCCCCGCAAAAAACAAAGAAATATATCATGCTGTAACTATTGGGCAGAAGAAGGGATGGAACTAGGCAGGGGAAAATAGAAATATCATCTTCTCCTCTGTAATCAAGCCATAGACATCTCTAAATGTTTTTCCCCAAAGAGATTTGAAATCCTTGGTGGGAGTTTTTTAGTAAAATGCATTTACATATAAAACCTTACTAGAAGGTGTGTGTGTGTGTGTGTGTGTGTGTGGAAGAGGAACACAGAATAGTAGCAGAAGGCTGTCTCCCTCCTCCTAATGGGATTTTGTAGCAGCATGTGAGAGTTTGTTTCAGAAGTCAAAAATGAACAGATGTTGGTATAAATTACCTCTGTGTCTGATGTGTTGCAAATTAAAAGCGCGGTTGGCATCGCTAAACAATTTCACTAGGTTTAGGGGGGTGTGGTTAGCAGGCGGTGATTATTGTAGCAGGTCGGTAAGAATCTTCACACTGCAGCAGAGCAAGAGAGCAAGGATAAAGGAATGAGGAATAAAATAAGGGGCATGTGAATTAATCAGAGATGTTAACATCTCTGATGACAAGTGAACAGGAGGGCACATGCTCTGGAACAGCCCCTGACCCACAGCAATTTCTCTGTGCACAAAAAGGGGTTGGTGCTTAGGATGTGATTTATAGGGCCTGGCCTTCTTTTAGGGAGCTGCTGTGTCACAAATTCGTATATCTCCTATATAGGACTGGCGAGTCGGAAAACTTTCTCCCCTCCCATGTAGAAGGTGATGTCTTTTGAATTACTTCTACTTTTACAGTGGTTTCCTGCAGCTCTGTGTACCTAGATTAGGTTGAAGGGGGAGGAATGATTGAGTGGGAAAGGGGCTGTTAAAAAGGATTGGGTAAATTCAAGGAGAGCCTGCCACGGAGAGGCTCTGGAGTATCCATTTATTTTTCCTTTTAAATCCTTTTGATTGCTTGAATAGATTGTTTTGTATTGCTTTTTAATGTTTAGTCTTAAAATATTGGTCATTCTCCCATGTGGGGAAAAAATAAGAGGGAACTGGGGAATCTGGAGCGCAACGGGCAGAAATGATTAGTAAGGTCATGGAGTGCTCCTGGCCAAGGACCTTTGGGACAAGGATCTCGTCTGCCCAGTAGAGTTTTGTGTTACCCATGTCTGGTTTCCTGAGGGCCTGCTTCTAGTCCTTTGGCAGGATCATTTGATACTGTGCTTGAGGTCCTTATTAGGACGGGTGGCGGGGTAGGCAGAAGACCCACCCAGAAACCTGCTCTGTCTGGCCAAAAGGGTCAGTCAGTGTCTGTGGGATCAGATTGAGGGAAAGGATTCCAAGGACTGGGATTTTGGAGGTTGCAGGCCTCCCTCATCACAGTTAATTCATTTATTCACTCAGGAAATGCTGGCTGCAAGAGCAGCAGCAGGCTGCTGACCCTCCCTTAAGGTGAGGTGGTGTATTAATGACTCCACTATACCAAGCATGTTCATTGCTGAATATCCAGGCAGGCAGGACAGGTGGCATTAAAATGCTACTCATTTTACAAATAAAAGAAACTGAGGCTCAGAGATCTTACCCAGCTCATGGTATCACCCAAATGCTAAATGTGAGAGTTGGAATGTAAACTGAGTTCAAACCCTGTGTTCTCAAAGAGGTCAGGCTGCCTCTCATGGGCAAGAAAATTCTTGTTTGGATTTCCTCCAGAGCAGTTAGTTAGTCCTTGCCCCCGACCCCGATCCCTCCATTAACCTGGCATTATTTCCATCAAGGGGAATGATTTTTCTTGCTAAATAAGCAAGGTAAATTTCAAAGAACCCCACAGAGTAAAGAATAGAGCACCAGGGACCACTAACAAGTCTTGTTGTTTGTCTATGGAAGGGAAAGAAACTAACTTTGTTGTGATCCTACTTGGTTCTAGTTCTTTTACATATAATCATTCATACAGCCCACATTTACTTCTGCAGATCCTAGATCTAGCATGAAGTGTAATAAAACAGTCTCTGCTCTCTGTTCTTATGCTTCAGCGGAGGAAGTCAAGCATATAAACAAATAATTATGAGTCATATAGGAACTTTGTATGTGTAGGCTTTGGTATAAATCCACCAAAAAGGGCACAATCAGTTTGATTTGGGCTGGGGTGGCGTTGTGGGCACAAGAGGGAAGACCCAGCACTGAGGCTTCCGTTCCAAGTTAATAGAATTTCTTTTGCCTTTGTTGGAGCTCAAGAACTTGTGAAAGATGAGGAATGTATATAGACTGCAGTTACCAAAAGCCTTCCTGTTGTTATAGTTTGTATTGTTTTATTTCTTTGATGTACAAGCAAATCAGGAACTGTTAAACTTAAGTGGTGGGGGCTGGGGTGTCGAAGCCCATTCATCTGGTACCATTTGCTCCAGACTTGGGAAAGGTAGCAAGGAGGCCAAGGCACAGGTCCCTTTCATCCCTGCAGGAGCCTCCCTAGCCACCTCCCTTCTTTGACCAAGATGGAGACGTGTTCTTGGGAGGCCACGGAGCACAGCCTGCTGTGTATCCAGTGCCTGGTTCCAGAGGATTTCTGGCCTCCAGGGTAAGCCACCACGAACTTTCAGCACTGTTCCATTCATTCTAGAGATCTGAGAAGATGATCTTGTGGGGATGAGGATGGAGCCGGTGTTGGGCTACATATGATTTTTGAGGATTTGCTTGACAGAAGTGAAACTAGGGGCTTCTGGAGTGGCCCTTGTAATTGAGAAATGTTTTACTTTTATTTGGGAGCCTCATATGTAGAAAAGTAGCTGTATAAACCCACTTATAACTACAGCATTCAAAGATTGATGGTGCTGAAAGTCAGAGAAAGATACATAAACCTTGCCTAGCTATATTCAATATCTAAGGACTGACAATGCCAAGAGAGAGAAGACCAAAGCTCTATAATCCCTACTTTATTACTCCATCTGCAGGTGAACTGCACTGAGGGAATACAAACGCTATTTTATTGCGGTGTCCAGGGAGTACAGCTGCTGAGGGATGGGGCAAATGATCTCTAATTTTGATTTGAGTTTATAAATGTCCAGAGACCAGCAACCCAGAGGAGACTGTAATCTCGGTTGGTTTGTAGCCTCCAAGAACAAACCCCCTGAGATAGTAAATGTGAGTATTAGGTTACATTCTTAAGAGAGAGACACGTTCGGTGGGAATTCCCTGGTGATATTTTTTAAGGTTGGATGAGAAAGTCTTCCCCTGTTGACCTGTGCCTCATAGCAATTAACAACTTCAGAACAGCTTTGGACAGCTTTATTTGTCAATAGTGACTTGTTTCACCCACTTTTTGGAGGTTAGTAGTGACTGAATCTATATGGTCACAACTCTGTATACAGTTTAATTAATCTGCATTTTTAAATTAAATCTTCTTATGATCCCTTTTTCAGATTTTAAGACTTCATCGATCTTTCATTTGCTTTGTGATTCCAGCCAGAGAGATGACACGAGGGAAATTTCTCAACATTCTAGAGAAGCCCAAGAAGTAGCAGCAGCTTGTGGGCAGCGCGTCCTGGGGGCTGGCATGCTCTTCTCCAGTGCAGCTCTGCGATGTGCACCTCACTGCTTCCTGGTGAGAAGCTGGAGGGTGCCCCTCCAGAACCGACCCTCTCCCCTGCTCCTGGCACTCTGCGCCTCTGAGGACATTCGGCAGCAAGAGAAGAATCCATTCTATTCAAGGTTCAGTGCAGTTATTCAGTCAGCTTCCAGACTTTGGATGTTGGTAACACCAGAGGGCATATCGTTCTTAAAGGTCAAAGTCCTGCTTTCTCATTTTCAGAAGTGATTCAGGATTCTACAGTCGATTTGATTCAATGATGGCAAAGTTTGTTGTGATGTTTATTGGATGGGTTATTTTAAGTTGTACTTGATCTCTTAAGAAGTAGTGATGATACAAGGAGCCCAGAGATCAATTAGATTCTGAATCAGACCATGCAGCTTGACCTATAAACTCTCCAGTATATACTAGGTTCCAAGATTCCCCAGGTGGAAAAATCAGAATCTTCTAGAAATGTATACCTGCTTTTAAAATTCTACACCTCTCATGACAGTCCCATCCCGCATTGCCCTCCATTCCCCACCTCCCAGCCCCCACCATCTGTTCTGCCTCCAGGGAAGGGGATTCCCTGTATATCAAGTCTCTCCTGGGATTAGCTGGTATAGTGAAAGGCCCATGCAAGGTTGCATTGGCTTCTAGACCTCAAGACCAATTTAAAGGTGAAAGAAAGGACTTTTGAGTTCTAGTTCATCTGTGACAGATTCAACAGAGAAAATTATCATGGCCTGAAAGATAGGAAAAGGGGATTGGTTTAAAAGCTAGACACTGGTTAACCTTAAAGGAACGTGCTGTGGAGTGGTGACAATGTTTTGCTCCCCCTCGTCCCCTCTTACAGTACATGTCAGACAGATATTTCATCCCATGACAGAAACACACACATGAAAGAAAAAGGATTTTCTGATTTAAATATAACTCTTATGGAGCTCTTTGCCAATTATCTGTCTCTGTTAAAACCTGAAAATCCAGCCTGTGGGTAGTATTGATTACACATGTTCTCCATATTTTGTTTTATAAGCTAGCCCCAGCCTCTAGTATTTTGAAGAGTATGTGGGGTTTCCTAAACTTAATGAAAAGGACATCCATGTAGCAGTAGTCTGATGCTGTTTGCGCACAAAGAAAGTTGTGCTCTAGATTTTGGTCCTGAGTGTCTGTGTATGGCCCAGCACTGTTTCAATTTAATAACTGGTCCATTAGCCATTTTCTGACACTATGCTTTGTTTCCCATTCTAGAATTAATGTTGGATTTTTCTCTCATTTGTACCATTTGACCATCTTGTCAGCAATTTTACTTACTGACAAAAGAGAAAAAAAATTGAACACAAGACACAGAAGATGAGTAGAGGAGGAAAACATTCTGCTTGAATGCTATATAGAAGGTTAGGCTTTGATTTTAAGGTTAAGCTCTTATTACTGACATTCCTTTATCTTACTATAAATGCGGTTGAAGAATGTGTGTGTGTGTGTGTGTGTACAAAAATTAGTGCCATAATATCAAATTCTTCTCTGTCCTGTTTTTGAGAGTTGATGCCAAAAGAGGAAAATGAGAAATATGTAGAGACTTTTGGGATACCTCCCCAAAACCAACTCAAGTCTTTAGTTGGATTTTGGTCTGCTTTGGCCTCTTTCTTTTACTGTCATCTTATTCACCAGCACTTCATGTAAGTAGATGTTTTAGAATTGCAATATTTATTGGTTTTATATTTGTTGTCAGAAATGTTAATGATGTATTTTATATTGATAATATAAATTTATGTATAGTGTGTACATGTATGTACTTCAGGGTGTTAGAGGATTGCACTTTGTATATGATGGTTTCTGTGTCATCATAATAAATATGTCTCTTTTATAGGAGAGTGAGTTTTTCCTCAAAGTGCCAAGTTGGATATTTAAATAATAAACCTCATCAACAAATGCAACTATAATGAAAAATAATCCGCTGTCTTCTCTTTCATATCACCATGGGTGGTGTGATGCTCCATGGTCATCTCCTTCCAGTCTATCCTATCTGCCTTTCAGCTCATTACTACTGAACTTTCTAAAGTAGTGTTTAAAAATCTTTAGTACCTCCCCATGTGTACTAATAAAGTCTGAATCTCTCTCATCCTGGCATCTGAAACTCTCTACATGGGATCCTAGTCAACCCTCCAGTTTGGTTTCCTTCCTCTCCAATGTATAAAGTCTCTGTTCCAGTTAACCTGAACAATTCCCAGTTCTTCACTTGAGTGCCTTTGCTCATGCCATTGAGTTCCTAGAAAATTTCCTGTCCCTTTTGCACATATCAAACTTATCCTTCCTATAAATCCCTAATGATCCAGCTGGGAATAATCCTGCCCCCCACCCCCACATTCCTGCAACCTTTACGTACACCATCATTATGATTCTTACCACATTCTGGCTTATATTAAAGTCATCTATGTCTTATTGCCCTTTGAAATTATGAGCCCCTCGAGGTTATGGCTGTCTCCTACCCATCTACGTAGTTCTTCAGTGTCTTCTTTAAACTGGAGCTTCAAAACCTATCTATTTGCAGACTTCCCGTTAAACATGATGGCTTGAAAACAGATATTGCCCTGCCTCCTTCTGAAACCCTTACTATGACTGTTTTCAACTCTGTTCAAGCACTAGAGAAGAAGTATCAATCAGTATTACTACTGTCACTCATTGATAAAAACTATCAGTGCCCTTTTATAGAAAGCATTCCATTTTAAGGAAAGCAAGTTGCTAAGCATTTCCAAGAAACCATCTGGGTGGACAGTAGGTTTTTGTGATCTAGAAAAGCATGGCTGGCTGCCCAGCTGGCTGGCTGACTAAAAAGGAACAGTGTGTGGATGTTCTGTTTTAAATCTTTAGAGGTGACTTTATTTATTTATAAATTATTTATTATTTGCCCACAGGTTTGTTTTCCCTTTCCCTTTGCCATTCTTAATACCATCCATGGAACGCTTTTGCTGGCTGTGAGCATCACTGTCCTGACAAACAGAGCACTGGTGTATGGAGACACGTTTTTAAATTCTTACTCAAATCTTTCCTCACCAGCAGTCTCACTGCTTCTTGTGCACTTAAATCTCCCTTTTTTAGGCCTCTGCTAATTACTTTGGCTTTCTTTCCATTGAGCACTAAAATTTCATAAGATAACAATTGCATTGATACCACAATGCCATCATTAATTTTTCTTTACTTTTTTGTTACCCACTTATCATATTTTTTAAACGAGCACTAGGCATTGCTCCTTGCTTTTGGTTCTCTATCCGTAGCTTATTGTAGCTTCTCTGTCTTCTAGGCAGTGAAAAGGACACTGGTAAAAGTCATTCCATTGCTCCTATGGCTTCCAAAGGGTGTTGGGACTTCCACGGGAGCCTTGTAATAAGGCCAGGATAGTTTCCGATGGGATGCTCTGGGCTCTTCTGTTTCCTCCAGGACTGAGGCATCACAAGCAGGTAAACAGGCAGAGCAGGAAGGAAGGAAATGGGCAGCTGAGCCAAGGTGGATGGTCCCAGAGGCCCTGTAACATGGCTTCTTCCCAGCTCTCAACTTCAGCACAAACTCCATCTCCAAGCATTTGGTTATATGTTCTCTAGTTTCTGTTTTCTTCATCCTTTGAGAACTGTTAGGCTACCTGACCCCTGCATGGGCTTCATTTCACCAGAGGGCTTTGCAACCCCCAATTCGAGAGAGTGGACAAACAGTGGTCTCTCCAGGTTTCTAAAGGTCTGAGTGACCCCCAGTTGACTTTTTCTATCTATTTAGGCTTTGGAGAATATGTCCCTGACTATGCCTTCCCACCCTTTTCCCAACACTTTTTCCTCATAAGCAGGGGTGATTGGAGGCTTCAGGTGGCACCAGGTGCAACCGTGAGGCTCCTGGTTGGCAAGTGTGCTGGCAGAGCCTGTTAATTAGCACATAAACACCCCAGTGCTCCATTATCCAGGCCAGGCATTCGGAACCTTCCCGCTATGGGCCCCTTCCTCCTAATGAGAGCTGGAAGAAGGGCCCTCACAAAACACTGCCTCAGAATAATATTCTGCTTTGTCCCCACAAGTAACCAGGGCTGACAGGATCACTCTGTCCATTTCTCTTCTAATTAGCACAATTCCAGCATGGCCTGAGCCAGCAAATGGAGAAAAGCGATCAAAAGCGATCGGACAACCGTACCGAATCACAAACACAGAGAGGGCCATTCCCTGTAATTAGGTGAGACAATTCCTCAGTCTTTTCTCGGCTGGAGTTTGCTGCTAAGACTCTTGCTGTTTGGGTCCCAGGAACACAAGTTACATGTCTCCCTGGGACACTAATAAGCCCCAGATTGTCTTCCGCTTCACACAACTCTGACCAGAGGACAGATTGGGGAGGGGGAGGGCACAGTGAAGGGACAGGGTCCCTAAACAAGCAGCTGCTGCAGTGTTTTCCCAACTCTAAGTAGCAAACACCGGGGTGGAGAGGAAAGAGGCTGTTGGCTTGAGAGAACTGCTCTGGGCGCAGCATGGTCCCGTCACCTGAGCTGGGGTCTGAAGCACTGACAATTCCTGATCCTTTGGAAAAGCCCACTCTGCTGTTTTCCTCACCCCATTCATTCCCCACCTTCTGCTTTTATCCTCTTTGGTTTCCTCATCCCTTCTCCCACCTGTCCACCATAGGCAGCAGTAATTGGCACCATCCTGTAACTACAGCAAAGCCCTGTGTAACTGTAGTTATGATCTTAGGGATAGCACACACATGAATTCTACTCTCACAGAGCTCATGACCTGCAAGGGGCCCTCACTTTCAGCACCCAGTATCTCTGGCTCTTTCCTAGCCCCTGCCTGCTATCCTGGTTCTCTCTCCTGGAAGATCCTAGAAAAGTAGCCCATCAGCAGCCAGGGCAAGAAGCCACAAGTGGCCACACTCCATGTGACTCAGAGGTTGGCCATCAATAAACAGAAAGAGCTCCCCTCGGGATGGCAGCCCATTACAGAGATTACTGAGGGTGATAGACCCATGAACTTGGTCATAGCCAGGGACCAAGGAATGCAGGGGAGAGTAGCAATTGGAATCTCAGTTAAACTCAAGCTTTGAGCTGAGTTGGACTCACATGTTTTCTTCTTTATCCTGCCCTCTGCTTTGTGTTTTGATATACACTTGATGCTTCTGAAAGTCACCTCCAACACCAGAAAACACTCAGTTATCCAGAACCCAAGGAACCAGAAAACTCAAGTAATCAGAATTGCTTTGTTGTTTTTCCATCTTCCATGTATCTGAGACACAGAGAGGTAACAGTAAGATTTGACTTTTCACATAACTCTTGGGAGATGTCAAAGAATTGGTCCAAATTTGTTCAGTCTCTTACAGTTTCTTTGGTTATAAGCAGAATTTAGAACAGTACCTGACACATAATAGGTGCTTAATAAGAATTTGTTGAAAGAATGAATTATGCCATGATCTTCCGTGTTCGTAGCCATGTTGCTCCCCTAAAGGATAGTAAGAGCTTGGATTTTGAGAGCGTTTCATGTAGGTCACTTCTCTCTGAGCCTCAGCGTCCTCAGGACCTTTCCCACTTTAAAGAGGCAGCCTAGCATTATAGATAAGGGTATAGACCCTGATGTCAGGCTGTGTAAGTCCAAATCCTGTTTTGCTAGCTCTGTGACTTTGGGTAAATTGCTTAACCTCTCTGCCTTAATTTACCCATCTATGGAGTAGGTCCAATAATAGCACCTAACACCTAGGGTAGTTATGGAGATTAAATTAGTACTTGCAGTGTTTAGAACAGTATATGGCATAGCTTATCCATCATGTAACTGCTTGATGGATCTTTAAAATTGGATTCAATGTAGTATTTAATTTTTTATTATACTCACATTTGTCAAAAAGTGATAACCCTTACAGGGCATATATGATAATTTTTGGTTACTTTGAGTAGCCAGTTAAGCAGGCTACCCTTTTCCCCGACTCTTCGGGAGGGCTGACAGTGTACTGAGCGCACTCCTGCCTCCATCCTTCCACTGTCAGGGGCATTAAAGACCACTTGCTGCTAATAAGCAAGGGAGGAAAGGTATTCTTTGTGACACTGGCTGGTTTCTGAGCTGACACTGAGCTTGGCAGAAGGCTGATGTCGTGCTTCACTGGTCTTGGTGTCTAATATGAGCATCCATACTGCTCTAGTCACTGCACAGGAATGCTCTTCCCCATTTTGCTGTCCTTCCTTCCTCCCTTCCCCTAACCCCTCTCTGCTTATTCCAAATGCTCCCTCTCCAGGGCTGAGCAGGGTTCACCTGGGCTTAGACTCCCCCACCAGCCTCATCTTGGCTTTATCCTCTGTGGGAGCCCATGGAGAGCAGCCTGGTCTGATTCTGCAGCCCGAGGCCTCAGGGTCAAGCAGGGCTAAGGTCACATCCCAGGGCCTTCCCAAATGCAGTGAAGCCCCAGGAGCCAGCGGCTCCAGACAAAGGAGCAGCTGAGAAGAGTCAAGTTGGAAAAGTCAGTGACTTGAGGCTGAGTGGAAGTGAGAAGCACTGGCTGCGGCTGCTGGCACAGCCCCGGGCAGGGCCACAAGGGATGCACAGTGGTCAGAACCAGAAATGATAGAGGAGTGGGGTGGCTCATGGGAAAGCAAGCTCCTGAGAACTTCTTTCTTGCCTCCTGCTCCCCTCCTTCTGTCTCTGCTGTTGCTGCTGCTGCTGCTTCCACTTTCTCACCACTGACCCTCGTCCCTTGCTCCCCTCACAGCTCTGCTTACCCAAAACCACCTGGCCCAGAGGTGTTTCAAATATGTCCCTCAAACATGTACTACCATGTAAGCTACGGTGCAGTCACACAGTGAACTGTTACGCAGCCACTTAGTACGTGTTTGCAGAGACGTCACAGTGTCACGGAAGAAATGGTTTGTCGTAAGGATAAGTGAAAATAGCAAGATAGAAACTCTGAAATGTGGCATGATCTCCAGTGTGTGGGAGAAAGAAACTGGAAGGAAATAGACCATTGTGGTAACAGGGCTGCCTGGCTGGAGGATTATGGGTAATTTTTGTTTTTCTCTACGTTTTCCAAACTCAACAGAAACATATATTGCTTTTATAATATAAAGATAAAAAAACCTCTGAAGAATAGTGGACAGGTACAGAGGGCTTACAATGCCCTGCCCCAACCTAGTAACATGCATACACACACACACACACACACACACACACACACACACACACAATGCTCATTGATGACATTTGTTTATTGTAATGAAATTTATTCTTTCATATGAAAATGTCTATCTGTACCTCAAGGACCTACTAAGCATGCAACCCTGCCCTAGATGCCTCACATGGAATGTGCATGAAACAACTTGCTGCCCCACCACACCTCATCCCACAGCCCACCCCTCCTCACACTCCACAGAACCTTGACGCTAGAACAGGAAAATGTGTCCTCGGTAGGTGTCCAGTCAGTGTTACAAAAGAGCTCTTTTTCCTTGGTCTGTCCCTACACTGAGAAAAATAATCTCACCTGATGTGCTGTAGACCCTTAAGGCTGAATTTCCCTAGCTCTGGGGAATGCCAGAGATCACTTCAGTTGTTGTATCTGTGAGTTTCATTCACTGCTTTCTTCCTGCTCACCTTCCCCTCCCCACTCGGGGAGTAGGAAGAAAACACGAGTTAGGCATCAGGAATGGGCATGGGTCAGGGCAGAGTCTGGAATGATACTCACTTTGTCATCACAGACAGCCAGATGGAGGCGTTGCACCATCAGGGAAGGGAGTCAAGATCCTGCTGTGCAAGTTGGAATCTGAAGGAGGTGGTTCTCACCTTTATTGGGAGACAAGTGTGTATATAAAGTCAGTTTCCTGAACTGATGAGAAGAGATCAGGTGACATACAAAACTTGTAGAGAAAAACAGACCTTGTCCCCAAGAAATGACTCTTCATCCCAGTGCCCGACACCCGGAATATACATGCCCAGGCATCTGACTAGGCCTTGGAGGGTCCTAAGGAGGCTTGATTCTCATTTTCCTTTAGCAGAAATAGGTGTCATGAGGAGTAAGAAAAATCCTGTGCCCGCCACGTTTTGCTCCCTGCTGCACTTTACCAGTATGTACACTTGTCCATCCTGTTTCCCAAAGAGGTGCTGCTTTCTGCCCAGCTCAAGAAAGCACAACAAAGGGAAAGCATCCGCCATGTGCAGCTTTGAATCCTGCTGACCGTGACGTTAGCTGGGGGGCTTTTAGCGAGATGAGCTGGGGTGGGCAGATCTGATCAGCCCTCCGAAGAAGAGAGGAGCAGTCCAGAACAGACAGCCGAAGCCACTGTTACAACAGGAGGATTGCAGGGCAGGTGACACTTCACAACATCACCAAAGATTGATGCAAATTGGTTTGGTTCTGACCCTGTCACACCAGGAAGGATAATGATTCCAGCAGCACCGGGCATGGGAGGGGACACGTGGTGGGGGGCGTGAGGACTGGTGTCTCACTTCGCATCTTCATTAATGATCTGAAAGACAGGGGTAAACAGCATGCTAATGAAACCTGCAGATGATTGGTGTTACAAACCCCAGAGAGGACAGAGAAATAGCACAGCAAGACCCAGATCACTTAGAAATATGGGCAGGAGATTGTCAAATGAGATTCGTCCTAGGAAAATGAAAGTCAGCGTGTCAGGAAGGAATAATGATGGTGCCTCTGGGTTGGGGCCTGCAAACCTGGAAAGCAGAGATGGGTGGCAGGGTCAGGAGACTGAGTGAAGGGATAAAATTTGGGATACGTTGGGGGAAACAGAGGAGCTGGCCTTGCGGACCCAGGGGACAAATGCCTTTGTGTTTCTGGCAGTACTGACTGTAGCCAGAAGACTAGAGCTGAGCTATGGGGCCAACAGCGTGTGCAGCCTGGGGGCCAAGAGGGTTGCACTGGCCCCCTGGCATGAGCCAGCTCCTGGGACCTCCCTCAGGGCTGGTCTCTATACCTCCAAGCTATAGGCTGTGCCTATTTGCACTCACCATTGAGGCTAGAAATGCCATTTTGACATGAATTACTAACATGAAACAAGCCAAAACACATTTTTAAAACTTAGCCCCAAATTATTGGAGATAGGATACTCAATAGCAGGGGGAAGAAAAATTTCCCCATCTTCAGTGGTTTCCCATTCAATAAACATTGCTTGGAAGTGTAACTCATTTACATAAGTGCACAAATCTTAAGTGTAGCTCAATGATTTTTTTTAATGATTTGTTTTTCCTTGACACATCACCTAACCTCACCAAGTCTTGGTTTCCTTGTCTAAAATGGGCATATAGCAAGCAGTACGTATCTCATAGCTGTAGTGTGCAGATTAAATGAGATAGAATATGTAAGGCCCCCTAGGACATAGCACACAGACATGGGTGATTATTATTAGGGCTCATTACCCTCTAATTTTATCCCTGAAGCTCTACTCTTAACTCCCCAAGTAAACTATAAACTTTCTGAAGTCAGGGACTGTCTTAAATTCTTTTTCATTGCATGGATGCTGAAAATAAACCCTTTGATGGGCTGATATGCTAGAATTCCCTTTTAATATAAATAATTTTGTTCTTACCCAACTCAGATCCATTTTCAATGAAATCATCTTCAAAATGAAATAAAAGTAAACGAACAAACAGAACCAAGTAAAATCCTGATATCATAACTTCTTCGAGACAAAACATTCCCCACAGGATTGTGCTAGTAAGACATAGACTGTCTGGTGAAATTTTAAGCCAAAGGAAGGAAACCCAGCCCGATGATTAAGAGCCCAGCTTTTCAGTTCATTTGAGTTTGAATTAGGGTGACTAACCATCCAGTTGGCTTGGGACTCGGGGGTTTCCCAGGACAAAGCGCAGTCCTGCTAATGGGACAGTCGGTCACTCTCCTTTGAAGCCAGGCTCCGCTACTTAATAGCTTTGTGGCCTTGAGTTGGATTCTCAGCCTTGTTGAACTTGGTTTCCTCTTTGGTACAGGGAGAAAATACTGACTTCACCAGGTTGTTGGAAGGATCAAATGAGGTATCATTTGATAGTGTTTTACGTGTTTGACACACCATAAATACTCAATGAATATTGACATAAACTGTCAGAATCCATGTAAGTTCAAAAACAGGCACAAACTACTTTATGATTGAAGTCAAAAGAGTGGTTTCCCTTGTCAGGGAATTGACTGGGAAGGAACTGGACGGAGCCTTCCGGAGCACTGGGAACGTTCTAGTGGGCAAATACTGGGCTGTATAGTCTATTTGAACCACATATGATATTTGGGTTACTAAAAGCATTTTTAACCCTGTTGGTTCTATAAATAAAGACAAAAGTAGAAAGGAGAAATTTTGTAAAATGTTATTTTCCATGAGGTGAGTTAAAATAAACAAAAATCCACTGAGACCTTTAGTTCTTGCTTCTTCCTAATACATGCTCCACCCTACAAACTATATTCACCTGTCCTCCCAGCCTCCATTCATGTAGACACATTTTAGGGTCATTGTCATTATGACCTTGATTTGAGAACCATGTTGTGGTTCTTCATCGTGGCTCTCTCCCTGCCTCTTTTCTTATGTGAGCTACTCTCCCCTCCACAGCCACTAGGGGCACATAGTTCCCCAAGGGGACTTTCAAAGCAGACTCCCCTCCCCTACCTCAAAACTTTATTGCTGGGAAGGTTGGAGTTGCCAAGTCTTTGTGACCTTCAGGAGACTAACAAACGAGTGCTGACATCCACCAAAAGACACATGCAAGAATGTTGATGGCAACTTTATTCATGCGAGTCAAAAATTGGCAAAAACCTAAACGTCCATCAGTAGGAGAATGGATATATCAGTCATCATATATTCATTCAGTGGAATGCCAGCCAGTAATAAATCTACTACTTCACACAATAGCATGGACAAATCTCACAAGAATGAGGAGAAAGTTAAGGCAGGCACGGAAGTGCCCACTGTGTGATTGCATGTGTGTGGAATTCTAGAACAGGTGAACCTAATCTAGGGTGATCGCGGTCAGAACAGTGGATATCTCGGGGTATTGACTGAGAAGGGACACAAAGAGTGTTTGGGGTGTAGAAAATGTTCTCTGTCTTGACCTGAGCGGTGATTACACAGGAGTAGATGTGTGTGAGTGCGTGTGGAAACATTCGTCAAGCTGTGCAATAGTTGTGTGCTTTCCTGTGTGTAAGCTGTCCCTCACTTAGAATAAAAGAACTTACACACAGGCTCCTCTGAGCCTCTAAGGCAGTGGTTCTCAACCTTCCTAAGCCGCGCCCCTGTAATACAGTTCCTCATGTTGTGGTGACCCCCATAAAGTTATTTTCGTGGCTACTTCATAACTGTCATGTTGCTACTGTTATGAATCGTCATGTAAATACTGATATGTGTTTTCCGATGGTCTTAGGCGACCCCTGTGAGAGGGGCATTTGACCCCCAAAGGGGTCGCAACCCCCAGGTTGAGAACCGCTGCTCTAAGGGAAACTGGGGAAAGCTACCACAGCCCCATGGAGGCAATTTGGAGGAGAAGTAGAGGATCTCAGACTCTTCTTGGCTTCTAGCTGTGGAGTCAGAAGGAAGGATAGAAGGTGTTCAATGTGCTCATTTGGCAGCTGCCTTCCATGCTCCATGAGCCTAAGGGCTGGGGTCCCTGTTCTGTGCCCTCGCCATGGGACATTATGGGGGAGGGCTCTCAGCCAAACTCAAGGGTCCCAGACTTTGCTTTAGCTCTTGTGAGGGAGCATCATTCTCTACCCACCTCTCTGTGAATTCAGCCCCCAAGAACGGGGACTGCTCGAGGGCCAGGACTTGGTCTGTGCTTCCCGTTTCCTCCAGAGCCTGACCCATCACAGGCACTCAGTGCACAGGTGCCAAATGGATGCCCGAATCCATGACCCCCAGTCACCTAAGGGTAGGCTGACCCTTAGGTCCCATTTTTAACAGGACAGAAAACAATGGTACTGTCCTGTTCCAAATAGTACATATGGTCAGCCTAGTCTCACTGGGTTAAATTCAAGGTGTCAGTAGGCCGACGACTCATACCATTATTTTCTGTCCCGTTTAAAATGGTACATCTGATCAGCCTACCGAAGGCGTTACTAAGTGCTTCCTGGCTGGAGCTGACCATGATCTCAAGGCCAAAGATGTGCTTTTTGACTCATGGGTCATTCCGGCACTCCTTCCTTAAAGAACTGCCATTCCAGATGAGATGGTGGCATCTCTGACATGCTTCTGTCCCTACCCAAAGTTCAACCAGAGTCACTCTGCCTGTGAACTCAGATTTCCAGTTACATTTCATTTGTTTAAAAAAAAACCCAGTTCTATTGTTCTTTAATTTTAAAATACTTTTTGAAAAGGTAATAAATACAAACCACATTTAAAATGAGCAGCTTGTGAAACAGTACATCTTCCCATCCCCTGACCTTCAGGCCACTGCATGCCAGCTTGTAGGAGCTACGCCCTGTCCTACATCTTGCCTTTTTTCCCACTTAATTTATCTTGGATCTTGTTCACATTGGTGTATTATATAGACTTAACAGCTACAAATGTGTGGATTAGGATGATTTATGTAGCCAGTCCCTACGATGGACACTTAGGTTGTTTTTAGTCCTTGGCTACCACCAACCTTTGTGCGTATACAAATATAGCTGTAGAATAGATTACTAATGAAGGAATTGTTGGGTCAAAGGCCGTGTGCATTTTTAATTTTAATATATAATATTTAATATACAGGATCTGGCAGAATTAAAGCGCTTTTATGAGTTATAATCTGTACTAAACCTATTATTACAAAATCATAAGCATGTGATTCTGTAATGTAACAATAATTTAACTACTTTTAAAAGGGCGTTACTTCTGCCGGATCCGGTATAATTTGATGTTTGTCGCTGAATTGACTCCCTAAAGCGGCCGTCAACATTGCTGTTAACAGGCTGCAGGTTTCCTGCAGAGTAGCAGTGGCTCCTCTTGGGAGGGGGCTTCCATTGCCTGTCACAATATCCCCCACCCACTTTCCTTCTCTTGTCACTCATTCCTCCTGCCAGGAGGGGTTAACATTTGCTTGAGCATTCGCCAGGCCCCCAGGTAATAATCGGAATCCTTCGCTTCAGTGTCTCATGGACTCTTCACAACGATCTCTTGGGGTAGGGACTATTATTCCGTTTTACAGATGAGAAGCCTGAGGCTTAGAGATGAACTAAGTCATTCGTGGTCACCTAGCTGGTTCATAGCGGAGCTGGGCTTCGACCCCATTCAACCCCAGGGGACACCAGGTGTTCCCTCCCCATGGAGATCGCCCCATCACCCCACCTCTCTTCAGCCTTTGCCCCCACGCCAGGAGCCCTCTACCCGGGCTCACGCCCTCCTTCCTCGGGTCAGGGCACACACTTCCGTTCCTGACCCTCCTCCCTTCTTGGCCTTGGTCCCGCCCCACCTGCCTGCTGAGCCCGCCCAGGTGATCACCTCAGCCTCCGGGACTGGGGAGAGGGAAGCAACGGCTGCCGTCACCTGACCCTGCTCAGCCACTTCACGAAGACAAGATGTCAAGTTAATGAGCCTGTGGGCCTCTAATTAGCTGTCAATTACCTCAAATTAATCAACTCCTCGCCTAATTAAGCATTATCGGCAGGTGGGCACAAAGCAGACCATTGTGTGGGAGCCATGAGAAAAGCTGGGCTGGCAAACTTGGTTAGGATCAGCGCTGTGCACTGCGCCCGCCTCCCCACCGGGCTCAGCTTCCAGCCTGGCTTAGGGGCACTGAGGTCCTCTGCCCACCACTGTCCCCAGACATGGGACCCCATGGCCCTCCTGGGCAGCTGGGTGGACTTCACCTCAGTGGAGGGAGGTACAGAGCTTGGAGGCAGGTGGGACAACTGTGGGGAAGTGGGTGGTGTGAACACGTGGCCAGGCAGGGCAAGGCCACAGTGAAGGGGAGGGTTTTGGGTCAGAGAGAGCAGCTCCTGGCTCTGTTGGAGCCGGGTGGGAGCTAGGTACAGAACTGGCAGGAGGGAGGCCAGGCTGTCCCTGGGAGGTCAGTCCTGTGTAGGCGGGCAGAGGTGGCTTCCAATACTGGCCTGCCATTTTTGAGCTCTGTGACCCTAGCAAGTGACTGCACTTCTTTGAGCCACAGTTTCCATCTCTGAAAAAAAAAAATGAGAATAATTTTTTAGGAGACCTTATTGGGTCTTTGTGAGGATTAAATGAGTTTAGGCCTGTGAAGCACCTGCGGCATGGGAAATGTTCAATGGATTTACTGGTAATGACAGTGTGTGTGTGGGGGGGGCCAGAGGTGCCTCAACCTGAGAACCAACCACTCGAACTATGTTAGGTGTCCCCAAACTCTGAGCTCCCAACAGCCTACAGGCTGCAGTGGAAAATATAAGGAGCTGTCTAGGACATGACAGGTCCTGGATTTTGGGTGTCCCTCTCTACTCATCCTAAGGTCCCTGGATGCCACATGGAGGAGCCAGATGAAGTAACCTCATGTCTCTGGCCACCAGAAAGAAGAGGACAAATGAGGGCCTCTCCCCCTTGGGGCTGCAGCCTAAACAAGAGGGGGTCTCCATGCCTCCCAACTATGGCCCTGGGGGATGAACAGGGTGCCTTCTCTCTTGGACAAGGCAGGGTGAGGCTGGGGGCCAGCTCAGTAGATCTGTGCCCCCACTGATGGTCAAATGCCCCTACATCCATGCCAAATTTGTCCCTTCTTCCCCACCTAACCACCTCTTGTAATCAACTCACCAAATTTCTCTTCTGTACCCCCTGCCTTGACCCTGGCACAGGATCCCCTCTCCCTGCCTCCTGGGGCAACAGAGGTCTTCAGCCTCACCTCTGAAAGCCTAGAAGTCCACTCTCCCTCTCTGGCGAAGTCCCTCAGTCATTTAGCAAGCAGATACTGTCCCCACTAGTTAAAGCTCCCAGTGTAGAGGGGAAATGGTTGGGTAAACACACTAATCAGTAATGCATGCTCTGAAGATGGAGGAACAGAATGGAGCTAGGATGTACTAAGTGCCTGCTGTATGCTGGCAGAGTGACAAGCGGGTGTGGATGCCAGGCCCTCTGACTCCTGCCTGGGGTCCTGGGGTCGGGAAGGTGGGAATGCGTGGGGGGAGGTGCAGGAGGTTGCTGCTTCCTCTTGGGCTTGGGCAGGTGAGGCCTCTCAGGGAAAAGGAAGCGTTTTGTGAAAGAGGCAGTGCTTTCCAGACAGAGGGAACAGAGGGAACAGCAGAGGTGGAGGCTCAGAGGCACGCAGAGGACATTGGAGAGCTCAGGAAATACGGACCACGGCAGAAGGGGGTGCTCGCTACACGGATGGAGAGCAGGGGCGGGGTCCCGGAGGCCTTCCACGTCCGCCAGAAACAGACTTTGCTGGTAGAGATCTGGGGAAGCTTTGGAAGACTTGCCTAAGCTCTGACTCTTCCCAGGGGAGCTGAATTTCACAGGGATGGAGTCCCTGATTTAACCAAATGGGCAGCGCTCCAGAAGGAGGTATGGGGGGGGGAGTAGGACCTCCCTAAAAGCTGTGAAATCGCACCATTCTGTGGTCTGCCTCCCAGGGACACACCTGCCACTCTCCCTTTTAGACTCCAAAGCACCTAGATGCCAAAGTGCGGCTTGCACAGCAAGGCCTGTGAAATCCCTGTGGAAGGTAGTTTCTCCCTGTACAGGCTAACAGGTACCTGGACACAGGAGCTTGCTCTAAGCCCAGACACGTTTACCCCTCTGGGAAATTTAGAGTCAAGAGAAAGAGTTCCATCTGGTCTTGAATGGAGGAGACATAAGTTTGGGAGCTGAGGGGCGGCCTCAGAACAGAGGAGCTTCGACAGCCAGGCTGCAGGAAGGAGAAAGCAGCAGCCCTGCAGAGAAGCTGCAGTTTCCATCTTTCCGGGGCCCGTCCTGTCAGATCCCACCAGGCCCCCCCCCACATCCTCTAGACCTGCGTTCCTTTCTTACTTAAGCAAGTCCAGGTGTCTGTACCTGCATCCGATCTAGAACCCCCACCCCCAAGCACCCTGACACACACTGGCCTGCAACGGCCAGAGGAGCTCCAACCGGGCCAGCGGTTCCCACAGAACCAGCTCCAGGGACACCCTCACAGAGTTGGGGCTGGTGTGTGATTTTACTGCACAGACAGTGCAGGGGCCCAGGAAGTGAGAGTCAGTGACTGTATTACACTGGCACGCACTGTTATGTTTAATGAATTATTTATCAAGATGGATCAGGCCTACGCACAGTGTTTGGAACTGAACCAGCATGAAAGGGTATGGAGTAAAATACAGGCTTCCCTCACCTGTTCTCCAGCCATCTGGTTCCCCTTCCTACAGCCAATAGGAGCCAGTTTTTCAGATGCCCTTCCAGAGATTAAAAAATGGTTTATATACATCTTTTATTTTTCACAAGTGGAAATAAAATACACTGTCCTGCAATCTTGCTTTTCTATACTAACATTGTCTTGGAGATTGTTTCAGGTCAGAAAGTGTGATAACAGAGGCACAGTATTCCATTGTCTGATTATGTACCTTTTTCCTTTTTAAAATCATACAAAATCATCACAGGCAAGAGGACCCTAAGGAGACAAGATGACTAAATGTCACATGGGGTTCTGAGACAGAAGATAGGACACTGAGTAAAAACTAAGGAAATCTGAACAAGGCACAGACTTCAGTTAGTAACAACATATCCATCTTGTTTCATTGATTGTAACAAATATGCCATATTAAATATATCAGATGTTTGTTGATAATAGGGGAATTTGGGTGTGGGTTATAGGAGAAATCTGTACAATCCTCACAATTTTTTCTGTACATTTAAAACTGTTCTAAAATAATGTTTATTTTTAAATAATTAAACATATACATGTTGAGATTAATAAATGATTTCATGTAAAAGCACTGCTGAGTGCCTAATAGTTTGGGGTCATTGTGTGGGTTCCTCGGTCGGATGGGGGAAGTCACAGTACTACCCTGGGGGCATCTGTGAATTGTTTTACATGCACAGGTTGTTCCAGTTGAAAAGGCAGAACCCCACTGACCTAGTCCCACCTGTCAGTTTACCGCGGAAACCAGGCTAGGAAGGGGACTGACTCGTGTCTGGTCACAGACTCTCACCTCAGGTCCTTCCAAGTCGCACTCAGCACCGGGCATCTGCTGAGCTCAGGCTGGGTCAGCAGTGGGTAAGACCTCCTGGCAGCTATTGGGCTCCCCTCCCGGCAGCTATTTTATTTTAACAGTCTGACATACAAGCTAACGGGGAGCCGCTCTAATGATGGAGTCAGGCATTTGCTAGCAGGGGAAGCCCTTTAGGACCCTTGGCATCCCTCCCCTTGGATGCCCTGGAGGTAGGTGCATTGGGCACGGACTCCTGCGTCCTTCCGGGAGGTGGCTATCCGCGCCTTCACCACTAGAGGGAGCGACGAGCGGCCCCGCTGCTCTGCGCAGCTCCTCCCGCAGGCCGGCCCTGTGACGTTCCTGCAAGACGCGACCCCGCCAGTTACTAGGCCTTAGGCACGCTCTCTATACAGCCCCGAATCCGAAGAGGTGCCCAGCACCCCGAACTCCACCCAGGGCCCACGCTGCGCCCCGCTGCCCAGCCCTCCCACTGTGAAAACCCTGCCGTGCTATGCCCCCATTTTACAAATTAGAACCCAGTGACACTAACAGCCATGCCCATGGTCACACGGCTAGTGCATGGTGGAACCAGAAATCCAGGGCCCCGGGTCTGGACCTCCAGGCCTCAGGGGTTGCCCCTCAGAGAGTCTCAGGCATCCTCACTGTAGCCTTCTATTCAGATGGGGAAACCAAGGCACAGGGCAATGCTAGGGTATACTCTGTGGGTGGCCCAGTTCGCCAAGAGTAAACAGGAGACAAAGGCTAGGAGACCCGCCCCTCCACAGATGATCACAGCAGGAAAGCCTGTGAGGGGCAGAGGGTGCCAGCCTGCCCCAAAGTGGGGGTGGGGTGCTGCTGATGACTGTCTCCTGGGGATGGGTGACAGCTGCAGCCTGGCTGGGAGGCCAGAGGCCCCACAGAGTAATAACTTTCACTCACTGCCAGAGGGCTAATCTCATTACTCTGCATGGACCCTCTGGGACCACCCTCCCTAACGCTCCTTAATCCCTTGCCTCCCTCTGGGAATGGCACAAAGCCCTCCCCACCATCCCCTGCCAGCCTGTCCCATGCAGACTGTACCCTACCGCCATCCCCATCATCCACCTGTGCCCACCTATGCCCAATACCTGGAGCCCCAAAGGAACAGCCAAGAGGGCTGGAGGTCCAACTCCTTCACCCTCCAGCCTTGCCCCTGTGTGCCAGTCCCCAAGGCACTTCCCCAGATGGCCTCCTGTCCCTTTCTAAGCAGGCTGCTGTGTTAGTTTCTGTTGAAGGAATCATCGGAGAGAGCTTGAGTCCACAGTATTTTCATTCGTGAAAGGGAGACAGTAGTGCCCACGTGGGACAGTTGTTCTGATGACGGAGGTGCCGAGCGCATAGCAAGTGTCGACGCAGCGCCTGGCCCAGAGGCGGCGCTCCGAGGTGCCGGGTGCGATGTAACCGTTACCCGTGGGATGTCAGATGTGCAAAAAGAGGGGGTGTGTTCTGTGTTACCAAGAACCCCATGGCCTGGGGACAGAAGTTAGAGGGAGGCAGGTTTGGGTGACCTACAGAGTCCTCAGCTAGTGATAGGAGCCACTGCGTACACTGGGTACCGGGCTCTTCCTCTGCACCAGGTTCTTAAGCCTCAGCATCCCCTCATGAGATAGAAACTTAGCAACACCCCATTTTGCAGATTGGAAACTGAGGTACGCAGTGGTGGAGCTGGAATCAAACAGCTCTGACTCTGGAATTCTCCAGGGCATTCTACTGCCTCTCAGGATCCACTTCTAACAGGGAGAGCAGATGTCTGAGAAGTACATTTGTGTCCCCCAAAAGCAGTGGCTCCCTATTTGCCAGAAGCATTCAAAGTGATGCTGAGAAACAACCAGTCAAGAACCCAGAGGTCCCAGAGCAGGCCCCAACACCCCCAGCCTCCCCAGACACCCATTTCCAGTCAGGGCCAGGTCACTGCCCCCTCCTCAGCCTGGGCACAGGAGGGGCCCCCTTTGGCTCTGAGCTTCCCTCTCCCCTACCTTCTGCTATTCCTTATTTACATAAATTATCTCTCCCCAATTATCCACCCAGCTGTCCCAACGGTGATCTGTGAATGAATTAAAAACGGAATATAATTTAATAATGGCTGATTAGAAGGAGATTAGTTGTTATATAAAAAGGAAAAGCCAAGAGCCAGCTAGTTGCCCTTAATCTGAGCCAATACCATCGTTATTCAGGAAAGGCTACCCTGGCCACCATCGGGCAAGGCAGCGACAAGGGTTAGGGGAGAGTGGAGAGGGGGCAGACCACCCCAGAGAGAAGCTAAGAGAGCCAAGTGTTGGAGCCCCAGGAGCTCCTGTCACTTCCCTGGGCTTTGCTCCTTCCTTCGAAGTGGGCTTGGGTGGTTTCTGGGGGGCCTTTCTTGCTCTAAATTCCAGGTACCCTCAGATCAAACCATTGGACTTTCCTAAGGCAGTCACTGCCCTCACAACAAGCCCCAGTCTGACCCTTGTGAGGCATAGGACTTGGGGTACAGGATCCTGGGGCTCAGGCCCTGCTTCCCAGGAACACACAGGATCTGGGGACAGACTACCCCAGGAGGGGATCTGCCTGTCTGGAGTAGGTGGTCAGACAAGGGACTGGGGTTGGTTGTGCCAGGAAGGCTCCATGGAGGAGAGACTGGGGGAGCAAAGAGGAGTGAGAGGGCCCAACAAGACTTTGGGGCCCTCTTACCTTCAGATTCATGACTGGATCTAGTGCAGGGGATGTGTCTCCAAGGTCCCCATCCATCCTTTCTGTTTCAGCTCACATGCACCTCCTCCAGGAAGCCTGCCCGGATCCCCCCAGCTTTGGGGTCTCCCCAGGGCTCCTATAATGCCCTGTGCTTTCTCCATCAGTGCCTTTAGCACATCTACTTACAAGTGTTCATCCCGCAGTTTGTGAGGTCCCCAAGGGCAAAAGACCATGTCTTGTTCACCTCTGCATCACCAGTGCCAGGTACACAATTGTTGCTCAACATCATTGAATAGACGCCTCCTCCAAAGAGCCTTTTATGATTGCCCTACTGCAGGCTCAGTGCTCCTTTCTGTGATCCCCAAACACTGTGATTATGCTTTGAAAAATAAGGCAAGTCACTTATGGAGAAGTGATATATGTAGGCAAATAGTGATGGATAAAGGTGGCTGGATAGACCTAGAGCAAAGTGGTTCGGAGGACAGGCTCGGAGAGACTGCTTGGGTCCACTTACAACTGTGTGACCTTGGGCATGTTATTGACCTCTGTGCCTTCATTTCTTTGCAGGGTTTTTATGAGAATGAAATGGATGAATAGAGGAAAAACACTTAGAAATGTGCCTAGCTCATACCAAGTGCTTAACAAGAACTTGTGGGTATTAACAGTGCTTGTCCCACTGTATGTGTGGTTTTCTCTCCGGCTGTGGACTCTCTGAGGACAGGGACTGCCCTTCTCATGTCTGTGTGAATGGTGTTGGATGGACAGACAGGCCTGCATGGGGCTATCTTAACAGTCCTGGCTGCTGCTTTCACATGAAACTCCCAAAAGGACATACGCTGGGACAGGACCAGAGTGTTTCACCAAACGTTGATGGAGGGTCGCTCAGGGACCAGACCTGGAGTCCTACCCTCCTCAGAGAGGCTCACAGCTTCGAGGAGGAGTGACATGCCCATGAAAAGGGTCTGATCTCCATGGCTCAGGTCTGGCCAGTGTGGTCAACATCGGAAGAGATCTGCCAGGCCTGAGCATGCATGGAGGCCCCAAGGGGCCAGGCCCTGGAGGCAACAGGCATGCTGACCAGGAAGGAAGGTGGGAGAGCCCTGTCCAGCAGCTGATTCAGGCGGCCAGGCCCATCCTGGAGCAGATGGCAGCAGGGACATGCTCTTTGGTGCCAGAGGCTGGGGCTGGATGGCGTGGATGCCAGAAGAGGCCGATGTCCTCAAAATATGAGGAAGTGCAAAGCGCGTGCACAATAAGTAAGGATTTGCTGGTTGGCTGCTCCAGGATTTTTCAGACTTTCTTAATCATAAAAATCTTGATTCAAAATAACACTGAATGGAGTTCCCTGGTGGTATAGTGGCGCTGTCAACACTGTGGCCTGGGTTCGATTCCCAGTCAGGGAACTACCCACATACAAAAACAAACAAACAAACAAACAAACAAACAAAACCAAAAAACACTGAATGGCAACTGTAATTGAAAAAAATTTTTTTAAATCCCTCTAAAAACAATCTTGATTTCTTATGTTTGGGAAGGGACCTGGCAATCTGTATAGTTGACAAGACCCTAGGTAAGTCTCATGAGCAGAAATTTCCAAGCCTGGGAGCTGAGATGCCCTCTGAGAAGGGGGCTAACTGTGACCTGCCCTTCTCCAGCACCCTCTCACCCCTGTCCTGCCCCCATTCCATGCACACCCAGCCCAGTTGCAGCTTCAGGCACGCCCAGAACAATTTGCCTGGTGGAGCCCAGAGCATTTCTGTCCATATTGCAGCAGGGGGGAGCCTCCAGGCCAGCCTGGGCTGTAGGATAATTTGATATTCAAATCCTGGCAAAGACCTGCTTCAAATTGCTGCAAATTAAGCTGATTTTGTCCCTCCGAATGCGGGATTTGCTCCTGTGGATCAACCCTTCCAGGGACTTGATGAGGTCAGGATTAGAGCCGGGGAACTGGGAGAAAAGCCTGAGGCAGAGGCAGGAGGGCTCCTGCTGGAGGGCTGCGGGGAGGGGGAGCCAGACCCTGCATGCCTCTCGCCCACTCTGCAGTCAGAGAAGCTTCCCAAGTTCTCAAAAGTCAGCTCTCCCCAGTGATGGCAGGGCCTCTGGGCCCCAAATGAGCCCACCTCACACACCATGTCCCCAGGAGAACCCAGCCCTATACCATCCCCAAAACTGTTTGTGGACTTCACCTAATCTTCCAAGCCCCTGGGAACCAGGGCAGTGTGGATCACCCCCTTTTTCCCTGATGAGGAAATGGAGGCTCCACCAGCCAAAGACAACCTGGATTCAACCACTGCCACCACCTCGCTCTGTGACCTTGATTGAGCAAGGGCTCTCTCTGAGCCTGCTGATAAGGATTACTGACAGTGCTGCACAGTGCCAGGCACATGGCACGCACCCCATAAACACTGGCCAAGGTTACTGCCCAAGCCCCAAAGCTAGGAAGTGACAGATCAGGGACTGGAACCTGAGGCTCTCTGGGCCCCAGAGACAGTAGTTCTCTGCCTTCTCCTGGAGGTCTGTGCCAGCTCCTGACACTACCTCTCCTGACAGAACCCCCTCCCTGGAAGAACCTCGTTTCCATCTGTTTTATCAAGGCCTGTACTGTATATTGCAACCATTTCAAATTGCACCATTAAAGATTTTATGCTGAAGATGTTAAAATTAAAAAGATCTATGTGCAAAGAGTCACAACGAATTTAATCAACTTGATTTAATAGAAAACAGCAAATGGAATTTATGATACTCCAAAAGACAAGGGAATGTTTTTTTTCCAACAAAAAGTAATAAAAAGCACTTTGTGGAAAACAGAAAGTGGAGTGGGGGGGGGGGCTCCCCATCTGAGAGTTTATCAGAACCTAATCCATGGCGAGCAGCCCCAGTCAGGGCTGTGTGCCCGCTAATCCCAGCTGCCATTAAAATATTAAAGATAAATCTAATCGTCTTTTTATCCAAAATAAGCGACTTTTGTGTGGGGAGAAAACATCTAACCCTTTGGGAGAAGAATTAGTTCTAATGCATCAAATGGAATTCGGTCCAGGCTGGAGTGAAATAGGGTTTAGAGGCAAATGAGATGGTAATAGAAATAAAACCCAGAATAACAAATTAAAAACCCTCATTTACACGAATTAAAAGGGCTCACAAAAGGGCTGGAAGCCCAGCCCTCCCCTCCCCAGTCCCCAGGCCCCCTCCCTCCTTCCCCGGTCTCACTCCCCCACAGGCCCCTGGCGAGGACCCATGGCCTGACCTCATCCTCTCAACGTGTGCCTCACACCTTCCTGCAGACTCCCCAGCTTCCCCTCTCCAATCCTGAGCTGGTTTCCTCAGGGCTCTGACTGAGCCAGTAGGCATCTCTCCATACCCACTGCCTGGGTCCTGGGGTCAGGCTGAACTAGGGTCCTGCCCAAGTGCCATCCCGCACACAGTGAGGTCCTGGTTTAGTTTCTTAAACTCCCTGGGCCCCTGTTAACTTCATGAGAAAGTGGGGATAATATTAGCCCCCATCTTCCCCCAGCCTGTCCCCCACCCCGGGGCCTTGACCCCATGGCTGGTCCCTGCCCTAGCCTCCCCTGGATTTAATGGGATGACATCAGAACATCCCCAGCTCTGTGCCTGATCCATGGTGACCACTTAATAGTAAACTCTGGTCCAACTTCCTTGCAAGGCTCCTCAGCAGCTCAGCCACTGAGGGACCCTGAGGACGTCAAGCCTCTAGCCCTGGGAGGCAAGGACACTTAGCAATGGGTCAGCAGGGGAGACAGCAGTCATTTTGATTAACTAGATGAGGTCACCCTCGAATTGTCATTCAGGAGGTCTATGGCAACCCCTGATCTTTAGGCTCCCTCACTAAGCAGCCTCCTGTCCCTGAGTTTGCCCCAATATTGGCCTTGTGGCTCCCTCCTCATAGTGGGATTTCAGGGGCTCTGACACATACCTTTTCACCCCCCACTCCTGGAACACCACCTTCAAGTACAGGCCTGAATCCCCCTCATTAGAATCACACTCTCTGCCTCAGTGGCTAGATGCTTATCAAAAGACACACACACACACACACACACACACACACACTCGGGGTTAAGGGGCCCTCATGAGCCATCACAGGTTGACAAGGACAGACAAGTGTGACAAACCCCTTCATGAGAGCCTGTCTGGACTGCAGCAGGGAGAGGGTGAGGAGGGGACCCTCATGACCAGGGCAACCCCCGCCGCTGCCCCCCTGCTCTCTCCCCCTGCCCCAGGAGGGCTGGAATACACTTCTGACTCCCCCCAGCCTTCTTAACGAATCCACTTGAACAGGAAACTCATGTTGACAGTAGTTTATTATGGGATATTAAGTGGAATTGGATTGTGGGGCTAAACCTTTCCCTGGCTGGCTTTCTGTGCTCAGTTGGCCTCTTCCCCGCTGTGCCCACCACAGTCCTTCCTTCCTCCAGGGAATGCTGAGGGGTGGGGACTGCTCCCACCTTTTTCAAGACCTCCTCACTCCCCGACCCTTGGACTAGGCCAGAGGAAATTGGGATGAAGTGGATGATATTCCTGGCTGTGTGGGAGTGGGCAACCTTCTCCCCAGAACGACTAAAGAGAAACGTGAGAAGGGGGTGGGTGGGATGAGACTTCTCCAGAGAGATGTCCCAAAGCTGAGGTTTGATGGGAGAATGTTGAGAGGAGATGGTCACAGGTAAAGGAGTTGAGAGGCCCGTTGCTATAATGGGTTCCCAGCTAACACACAGTTCTGGCTTAGCAAGCAGGAAGGCACCATTATACAGGGTTGCTGTAGAGATTAGAAGCAATAACATTTGTGAGTGCCCACCATGTACCAGGCCCCATGGCGAGTGTGTTATTTACATGCTCTCATTTAATCCTCACAACACTGCAATGTGGATTCTTCATTATGAGAGCGGAAGGTGAGGCTCCCAGAGCTCAGGTAAATGCCTGAGATGGCATCGCCTGTCAGTGTTGGAGCCAGGGGCTGACCCCAGCCACCTACCTCCAGAACTGTCCTCTTAGCCCCTGCACCTCCTATCAGCTGCTGTACTAGCCACTAACGACCAAAGGGCCAACGTGTAGGCTTCTGTGCGCAGTGGTTGGCCGGTTAGTGGGTGTGTTTGTTCAGGTTTCTTCCTTCCCTCTCCAACCTTGTCATTGCTTCCCTTGTGGGGTGAGTTTTATGCCCCACCCCATTGCCTTTGCTCTTGGCCACGTGACTAGCTTCAGCCAATGGGAGGTGAGCAGACCTGACCCAAGCAGAGGCTTTAGATCAGGGGTGTCCACCTTTTGGCTCCCTGGGCCACATTGGAAAAAGAACTGTCTTGGGCCACACATAAAATACACTCACACTAACAATAGCTGATGAGCTAAAAAAAGAAAAAGAAGAAAAAAGGTCCTCGCATCGTTTCTGTAATGTTTTAAGGAAGTTTACAAATTTGTGTCAGGCAGCATGCAAAGCTGTCCTGGGCCGCGGGTTGGACAAGCTCACTTTAGACATGTTGTGTGGTTTGGCTGTCTCTACTCATTGTGATATCTGTCCACAGAAGGGCATCCCTTCGTAGCCACTGGTTTCAGAATGAGGGGTGTGAAGCAGGCCTGGAACTAACCCGCAGTTCAGACCCTGGGACCCCAAGGAGAGATGAGCCCCCTGAGATGTGGACGTAGTTACACCGTATTTGCAAAAGCCATGGAGTCGCACTGCCTGTCAAGGAAGAACTTGCTGTTCAGGGGCAAGAGTGCAGTTAGCTGACAACTTCTGGCTGTGGCCTCTTTGAGAGCCTCTTCAGTGTCGTTGTTGCTATTGGTTTTTTCACCATTAATGATATATAATTGGTGCATAGCATTGTTTAAGGTATACAGTGTGTTCATAAGATGCACTTATCAATTGAAAAGTGATTATCACCATAGTGTTGATTACCACCATAGTGTTGGCTACCACCTCCATCCCGTCACACTGTTCCTCTTTCTTTTTTGTGGTGAGAACATTTAAGATCCACTCTCTTAACATTCAAATATAAGACAGAGTATTATTAGTTATAATCGCCTACTGCAGGGCATGGTGGGTTACTAAGACCTGGTCATTTCTACTCAACCCAATGCTCCTTTAATGGGCACTATTTGCTCCAGAACTCTCCATAAGATTGGCTGAGACTGTCGGATCTGCGCTGCGGTCTGAGGCCCTCCCTGTCTACCCTGCTTCTTGCCCTTTCACGGTTCTTACCCACCTACCACCACCACCAAATAAACCACTTCCATTCCTAACTCTCCCTTAGAATCTACTTCTTTATAGAGTATCTGAACTGACACAGTCTTATTGTTACAAAACTTAGTTCACCTGGGTTCAACTACTGACTGCCTGCCAAATCCGCTCGCTGCCTGACCAAAACCATACAATGACTCGGCTTCCTCATCTGTGAAAAGAAGATAGCAGAAACACCTATCTCACTGGATTTTTGTGAGTATTGAGTAAGAATCCACATATAGGGCTGAGCAAAATGCTTGGCACATAGTAAGTACTCAGTAAATGTTAATTTAGATTGTCAGAGGTAGTTGTAAATCTCAGTAAATAAATGCTAGCTATATATGAATAATAAATAGTAAAATACCAAGTCAACAGGTATAAATCTAGCATGGTTGTTAAAAGACTAAAGAGGGAGAAAGGTGGGCAGATAAGTCCCAATTATGACAAGTAGAGAATAGAAAAAATAATGAAAGCTTGCAAATGAGATGGTCAATATATTCTGAGCCATCTTTTATAACCAGAAAACAAAACAAAACAAAACAAACAAACAAAACCCCACCAGGCTCCTATATGATCCTTCACCATCTTCTAAGCACTTTCATGCATATTTTTCTCTGGGAGTTCTCCAGGAAAGCCACACAGGTGCCTCTATCCCCATTTTCGCTGCTCCGAAGCACAGAGAGGCTAAAAGAATCGCCCCGCACCACACAACTGAGTACGGGAGGCAGGAAGAGAACAATGTCCATAGCTCTTCCTGGAAGAGAATGCTGGGAACCATGGAAAAGCACCAAGGGGCTCCCTTGCAGCAAAGCCAAGGTTAGTGGTACCGAGACCATGGAAAAAGCTATTCTAGGGGTCACCACTCAAGACACTGGAGAAGGTCATTTAGATGGCAGGGAAAAGAAGAGGCTCGCGTGAGCACCCAGCTCTGTAGATTGGATAGGAGCGACAAATCCAAGAGATTTCCATCTGTCGGGACTTGGGGATAAACCAGATCTGTGCTATGGATGGCAAGCCCTTTAACTTTCTCCCAGATCAAACATTTGATTTCAAATGCTTCTCTGTGGTATTAGTGAGGAATCACTTACAGCCTCTAGTAACAGAAACAAGCCACCAGTGGTTTAAATGCTGGTGAAAGTGGGAATTTATTTCTTCCGATGTAAAAAAAACAACAACAATTCACTAGGGCAGTCCAAGGCTGATATGGTGGCTCTGGGTCTTCATACACCAAGTCTCCTATTCTTCACTCCACTCTCCTAATCTTGCCTTCTATCCTTAAGTTCACCTCACAGTCCAAAATATCTGCTGAAGCACTAGCCATCACATCTGTGTTCCAGACAGGAAGCTGGAGGAAACTTGGAATGAGCAAAAAAGTGTCTTAAAATTTTTGTTTATATCTCATTTGTTTATCAAAGGGACCCTCCTAGCTGCAAAGGAGGTTGGGAAATAAAGTCTTTTATCTATGAACGTCACCACTCTGAATAAAATTAGGGTTCTGATATTAAGGAAAAAGGAAAGAATAGAAATTGAGTGGGCAAGCATAAATCTTAACCATGTCCCTAGACCCAGAATTTATTAAGAGATCTCTCTCCAAGGACCTTTGTTTTATAACCCTATACTAATCATAGCTCAAATTTGACCCAAATTAGTTTATTAAGGGAAATCAAGGTTCCCAGGTTGGATTGTTGTGGAGAGTAGAGTTAGGTACTCTATTTACATCTTGCAATATCTCAGGTTCTGGGTTATAAACAACTCTGTTTGGTTCGACCCCACAAAAAAGAACTTACTAGAAAGATATGGGATAGCTCAGAGATTCTTCAGGAGTTTTGGAGACCAGAATCAACACCCAAAAGGTCATCACAGTACTGGTTCTGGTGAAGAAGCCACTGTAGTTACTGCCACTTCCACTGGACCCTAGATGCTGGAGCTCCTGCTGCCACAACTCTGGGCAAGAAATTCTGGGGCCATCCTGCAACTTGGTTTTGCTGCAATCACTGCTGCTACCAGAAGAGACTCTCCCAGGGTTCTTCTTGTGTCACTGGCTCTCCATTCAAAGTCCAGGATGATTGCTTATGATTGGTGGAGCCCAGGTCTCATGGACACATTCTATCTGCAAGGGAAGCTGGGAAAGCAAGTGTCTGGCATTTCCAATTTCATTGCAGAATCAGGTCCCTGTCTCCCACTAGGATTCATAAGTTGGGGGATTCTCCCAGGTAGGAATCAGGTCCACATATTGGACAACCCACAAATAATGTCTATTATACGACTATATAGATGTTGTTTCATGTAAACCTCATAACAATTAATTTTATATGTGGTAAAATCAAACCTCAGAGAAGTGAAGTGACTTGCTCAAGGTCATGCAACCAGTAAGGGCCAAGCTGCCTACCTCAGAGGGCCAGTAAGTAGGGAATCTAGAAATTTCTTCTTGGGGTCAGACCCTGGTGGTGCCTCTGTACCACCCCTACCCCTTTCTCTTGACTGGATGCAGCGTTGTCATAGTTCCCTTGCTCCCACCTGCCTCCTGGATCTGTGGTAAAGCTGCCCTCCAGGACATATGCCCATCGGCTTCCTCTCATGTTTCTCGTCCGGGACCTCCTGCCTCTCCACCCATTTACAACAGTCTAATATTAATGGCTGCTGCAGGCAGCTCCACAGATCATTGGGGCCTTTATGGATCCAGGCCTCACCCTGAATTTGACAAAGAGATGGAGGCTGAACTTCCAGGCATAAGGAGAGAGGCAGGCTACAGAGGCCCTTGAGCCAGGCTTCCTGCAGATCCTGTAGGAGAAGCTCTGGGCCTGGTGCAAGGGCTGCTGGGACTCTATGAGGAAAACACAGAAGTAGCCATCAGAGAGGTTTTCCAAGATCTCTGAGCCTTAAGAATTGCATTCTAGGGGGTTCCCTGGTGGTGTAGTGGCTAGTCTTCGGCGCTCTCAACTGCCGTGGCCTGGGTTCGATTCCCAGCCAGGGAACCCGCCCCCTCCCCCCCCCCCACACACACACACAAAGAATTGCATTCTACCTTAGGAGAACGCTTGCTGCTTTCATTTTTTAAAATATTAATCCCAAATCCATCCTCCTCTCTCCATTGCCGCTGCCACCTTTAACTCCCAAACAAACCATTGCTGTCTCTGGTGACAACCCAGTCACCTCCTGACTGGTCCTGTTTCACAGCTGTCACCAGCTTCCCTTCACGTTGGAGATAACATTTAAAGTCTTTACCCTGGCCCATGAGCCCTGCTGAGTTCCTCTCAAAGGTTTATCTGGTTTTCAGCCTTCCCTCTAGCCTTCCTCTACCCGAGGTCCTTTCCTCTGTTTGAGGCTCTGATTCCTTCTTCAAGCGAACACAAAGGCAGTGGACTTGGATTCTGCTTGGCCCGTGGCAGCTGCATGTCCCTGGGCAGATCACCTAGCTTCTCTGACATTCCTTTCTCATTTGAAAAATGATGCACATCTTTCAGGGTAGTTGGGAGGATTAATTGGGACAATGCCAGGAGTCCAGAAGTTAATAGATGTTCATTGCATATAAGTTAAATGTGCATCAAATCCCCTCATTTTTCTCCCAGCATCAGCCCCTTTACTGAACAAAGAGAACAGGCGATCTGGTCCAATGTCTAATAGCAAGAGGAAGAGACAGCAGGATCTTTGGAACTCTCTCAGGAGACTCTCTGGAGAACTATCCAATACAACAACAGCTAAGGATTGCTCTCAAGGGGTAAACCCCCAATACACAGGAGCATTAAAAAGAGTGAAACACAGTCATGAATGACAGAATCATGGGTGACAGTGATTATTGATTCAAGGATCCTTTCTCCTCCTTGCACTTTCGCTCCAAAAATTGTTGCTGATGGCTGGGTAATGACATGGGGAGGCAGCTCGCAGGGGAGAGTGACTTGGCCATGGCTGGTGATGAAAATGACCCTCACCAAGGCAAAGGAGAGAGATGGCTTCCTCCCTCATCCCTGCTGTCCTGCCCTGAGCCTTATTTGTCATGAGGGGGACAGAACTCTTGACCTGTCAGAAGTTGAGGGGCTCAAATGGGATAAGGAGTCTGGCACTCATTTATAATAATAGTAACAGTCATGATGTATTGAGTCCCAAGGCCAGGCACCATGCTAAGTGCTTTACAAGTGTCACCTCCTTCAATCACTGGCCCAAACTCCATGAAGGCCGGGACTAGACCTGTCTTGTTCCCCACCACATTGCCAATCCTAAGTACAGTATCCTCCTATGCGGTGGTAATAATAAACTATGCTCATGGGAACTTTATTTTGTACTCTGACAGTATAAAATGATTCACCATTTTCAACACCGAACATATCTAATCTTCATGATGATTTTAAGGAGTAGGTACTACCATTATCCTTCATTGTATGGATGAAGAAATTGAGACACAGAAAAAGTTTGAGTATCTTTCCCAAGGTCACTGAGCAAGTCATTGTGTGGGTGTCTAAACCCAGGTAATTTGACTCCACAGCCCGTGCCCTTGACCCCTATACTAACTCAAGGAGTCAGGAGACGCTCATAACTCCAGTGTCGGGCCGTTTTATAAGTAAAGCAATCAAAGTTAAGAGAAAAACTAAATGATTGGCTCAAGGCCACAGAGCTGTTGGGTGGCAGATCCAGGATTCAAATCCTGTGTGATCAAGCTAAATGCCTCTGAAAAGGTACATTTTACTCCCCACAACCCCCACCCAAGCTCTGGGGCCAGCCTTTCCCTGTAGGATACTCCCAGAGTCCACAAATGTCTTAAGTCTGGGTCTGGACTAAGTTGGGCAGCTGTGGAGCAGTAACAATGACACCCAAAAGTGCAGAGACCACCAGGCCAGGAGTCTATTACGAGTCTAGTTCCAAGAGTGGGACAGGCTATGACCTGATTCTGGGCCCTCCTTCCACTTATAGCCTCTGCAAGGATGTCTCTCAAAGGGCCTGGTGTTGTCCCCCTCTCCAACCTCCTAGGACAGGATGGTGACTGTTTTCCTAAGAGAAGGAACTGGCAGCTTCAGACACAGGGTTTGGTCAAGAGATGTTTCACCCTCATCTCCTGGCAGGAGCTGAGCTTCCATCACTCACATGCTTGTTTTCCATCACTCACGTCCTTGCCCGTCAGCTGGCATCTGGCTCATCGCAGATGCCCCGTGGTAAGTCAGGGACATGACAAATGCCATTAACATAACATCCTTATTCATCCTTCCAGGGTGGGCTGGCATGGAGAGGAGGCCGAGAGAAGGGCGGAGTCAAAAGAAACAGCTTTTGACACCAGATTCATTTGAGGTTGAGTCTGGCCTCTGCTGCTTACTAGCTAGGTAGCTTGGGACAAGTTATCTAACATCTCTGGGAAACTAAGTTTCCAAACGGGGTAGAAATTCTTATCTGGAAGCAAAGCCACTGCTTAGCACAACTCCATGGGGCACCATTCACATTGTTGTTTATGTGAGTGGTATACCACATGAAACCCAATTCCATGGACTACAAGGTGAAGGATGCCTTAAGATTGCATATCCTTGAGCCTGTCCCTTGCAAGTAAGAACAGCTATGCCACTTTTCAGATGTGGAACCAAGGTGCTAACAGGGTTCTTATGAGGACCAGAGATTCTGCCATGCAAAGTGGCTAGGGCTGCATAGGAGCACAGCAGGTATGGCAGCCCCTGGAGTGAACAGTACACCTCTCCCAGATACCTCCTGCACTAAGAGATGCCCCTGCCTAGTTCTAGCTCCTCTGTGGACCAGGCTGGAGTGAGTAGAGACCCACCTCACAATAGCCTTGTTAGCAAGGCCTCAGTTTCCATGTCCTATAGGGTCTCTTCTTACCTCTCAGTTGGGCCCTATGGTGACCACAAAGAGAATTAGACTGCCTGGCAGTGGGCCAGGGATACTTAGGGGGGTTCACTTTATTGGGGTTTGCAGCTGACTGGCAAAGAAATCCTGAAGCGAATCTCTTCCCCAGCCTGATGTTCCAGTCTCTGCCTAAAGCAGCTGATCCTGTCTTTATCTCCCCTCATAGGGTGCCCTCAGGTCAACAAAGTTATTGAAAACCTATTGTATGCTTGGTACAGTGGAGAATGGAGTGCCAAGGTAGGTAAGACAGTCCCCATCCCCGAGAAGGTCACAGAAGAGTTAGCTGGTTTAGCTGAGGTGGTAGAGTTCAGGGACTCGGGGGTCCATGGTGTGGGTGTAGAATCAACTTCACTTGACACTTGGGCCCTCCAGTAGGCACTCAGTAGCATGACTGCCCACCTTTGAAATTCTCCATGCCTTGTCTATCTGATTTACTGCAGAACCTCTAGCTCCTAGACCTAATGAGGTACTCCATACGTATTAGTTAAATGAATAGATGGAGGAATAAATGAAGTTCTTCCATGTGTGGGGATATATGAATTATGGGAATATATGTCTTTTCTTCTAACTAGTACAATGTCTCCACTTAGAACTAAAAACTTGCCAATGACACCCTACAGTCTTGAAGTGCCTACTTCCTGAACAAGCTCTTCCCGTCCCTTCTCCAACTCATCATGTTTACACATGAGTCACGTGAGCCACCTTGGAATTTTCTTTGCCTTCCCTATAGAATATAAATTAGCCAATCAGGTGAGGACAAGATTGTGCAGTCAAAACCCTAGCCAATAGGGTAAGACACAGCCGCCTGGAGCCTGCGTCAGGGATAAACCTGCGCGCCTCTCCGCCCAGTGTGCTTGCGGTCTCGACCTTGTGCTGCCACGCACCCTTCTGCAGAAGGAAAAATTGCCTTGCTGACATGTTGGAATCTCCGAGTGTTTGCGGCACCAGAGTTTCAATTCCAACAAAATGGGGGCTCCTCCGGGATACCCCATTCCCCTTTGGGAAGGGGCTCCGCTCCTGTCCCCTGAGGAAGGCGTGTCCCACCGCCTAGTTGGGACGGCCCTAGGGAAGTAGCTGGAGCCTCCCAAGGCGGTGAATGAACCTGGGTTCTCAGCAACACGGAGAACAAGGCTTAAGCAAGCACTCTGGCGACCAGGTAACTCTGAGCAAGGACCAAGGTTAAAAAAAGTCACGGGGGCGACGAAGTATTTCCTTGGCGGTCGGGACATCCTGGAGGGTGTGTGTGTGTGTGTGTGTGTGTGTGTGTGTGTGTGGACTGAGACGTGCCCTGGGCACGAAGTGAATGTGGAGTCTGCATCGGCGGTTCCGTGGCAACCTCACAGGCTTAGGGCGGTATGGGGCGGGCCCCCAGCTCCAGCCCAGTCCGGGTTTAATCCTACTGGCCAATTGCTGAGAGGTGGCCAACGCCCCCGTGAGGGAAGCGGCCGGAAAGAGCCCAAGCAAAAGTCAAGAGTGTAAGAAGCCTCCAGATGGGGTGGGGGTGGGTTGAACCTCTAGACTAGAACACACAGCCAGGAAGCCGGGATGGGGAAAACACTACAAATAAAAAAAAAAACTCTAGAGAAAATAAAAATAATAAAAATAAGAACAAAATTACCCCAGACAGTCCATTAGGGTTAAAGTATTGAAATGATAATGCCTGAACTAAAGAGAATAAAACCACCAAAGCCTCGTTATTCGGGGCTCTTGAGCCATTTTCTTGCTCCAGCCTGCTCCTACCTCTTTGGGGTGTACTTTCTACTTCTAATAAACTTTCTCTTTGTTTCACCTTATTTCCCTTCTAATAAACTATCTCTCTGTTTCACCTCTACACTTCTGTGTGTGTCTCATTCAATTCTTTACTCGCGATACCAAGGACCTGGACACCATGCCAAGGAGGGCCCACTCTTCGGTAACATACTCAGGGAGCCACCCAGGAGATAAACCCCTTTTTAAAGGGACCCCAAAAACCTCTCGCTCACTCTTCTGTAAAAAAAAAAAAAAAGAAAGAAAAAGAAAAAGAAAAAAAGAGGCACTTTTAAAATCAAGCCTCTCCAGCCAGCATTAGGGCTCCTTTAAACTGTAAGGGACAAATAAAAGACCTTGCATCCTCTTTAAAATCGCTAATAGTTCTTTTGTGTTTGTAGATTTGCCAATAGAAATACTAATTGGTTGCCTTTTTAGTGAATAAAATTGGGGTTCTGAGGGTTATAGATGCTAATTCATATTGGGGGTGTGTGTGTGTATGTATATATGTATGTGTGTGTGTGTGTGTGTGTGTGTGTGTATATATATATATATATATATATATATATATATATATATATATATAGAGAGAGAGAGAGAGAGAGAGAGAGGTGTTTTTAAGAAGGTATAAAATACATATTTGAAGAAACCAAAAGAAAACAACTGGTGATTTTAAAAAAATGGTTATTTCTGCATGAATAGAAAAAGCTAGACAAACTGAGAGGGACTAAGAAAGTTGTAAAAGGTTTGTGAAGAGAAAATCTTGAGAAAGCTTTCACATGTAATTAAAATAAACAAGCTTAAAATCCCTCTGACCTGTTGTTACATCCCTGATGAGAAGGCTTAGGTCTGAAGGAAGGCCAAGGAAATTTATTTCAAAGGCTTTAGCAATTGAGACAGGGAAGACGAGGAAGAAAGGAACAGTAAGACCAGAAACAAGACCAGAGACAGGCCAAACTTTTGGCTGCAATTATAGAGAGAACAAGGCTAAAACCATCTCAGGGCCACCCCAGGAACCCCAGAAAAAAAGCACCAGGTAAAGGAGCCTGCTTTGGGTGGAAAAGTCCAGGCCTATGAAATAAGGCATGCCTTAGACCTCCAAAGCAGCTGTGCCCCCTATGAAAGCCTACAGGGCATAGAGGAGGGATTGTCCCCTGTTCTGAAGGGAGCAGGAACCAACTTCTCCATAAATGACTACCATCAACTGACAGGACCTAAAATAACCAACGACTCCCAACAAGGAAAAGACCTCCGCTATGACAGGGAGGAACTACGGGTGACCCTTAACGTGGCAAGTAAGCCTGTTAACTTCCTAATTGATATTAGGAGCCATTTACTCTGTCTTAGCCACTCACTCTGGATCTAATTCCTCTAAAACCTTCTCGGTTGTAAAAATAGATTTGGGTTCATATTCAGTTTGGTTCTTGACAGTGGTCTATACCGTAGAGAAAAAGTAAAACAAGCCAATGAGATTTTAAGAAGGCTAAAAGCATGTTTCCTCTCAAAGTCTCTGCCATGACCCAATGGAAAAATATGTAACATTTACTGGCTGCACTAAGCACTGTTTTAATGTTTCAGCCGATACAAGTTTGAATTGCAGCTCCACAACCTCAATCAGCTATGCAAATGCACACACATCAAATTGCCTGCTGGATGGTTTCTAATATGTGGGAAGACTGTCTATTCCTATGTACCAGCTTATAGCACTGGGAGACCCTGTGCCCTAGAACAATTTAACTGTTTTTCTGCCCCCAAAATCTCACCAAACTAGATATCACAGGGAACTCTCTCTAGATTCTGTGACAGTGACCTGCATTTACTCAATCTGGCTAAATATACAGCTTTATCTCTGTTTGTAGTACCAGCAATGACTATTGCCTTGAACGTAGAAATTAATAAAATGACTTGCTCCATGGCGAAAGCTTTAAATGCAACCTTGCAGGCCATCCATGCCATTGGAGAGGAACTAGGACAGGTCAGAGAAGCAATTCTCGAAAACAGAGCTGCTATAAATTACCTGCTATTAAGGCACATTCATGGATATGAAGAATTTAAAGGACTATGTTGTTTTAACCTCTCAGACAACTCCCAGTTAATTGAAGGCAAGGTCAAACAAATTCATATCATAATTACCAATATCAAACAGAGAGAAGGATTTATTTATTTATTTATTTATTTATTTATTTATAGCCTTCATCTTTCCTCCCTTACTTCCTGGCTTCCCACCTTTCCTGGTTTAAAAGAAACATTTCTCTTTCTTTGGTTTGTCATCATAGGAATCATGTCTTGCTGCTCCATTCAATGTGCTCCTGCTTGCAGATCTCTCGCTAGCTAGATGCCAAGAGCTACATGACCACCAAAGGCTAAAATTTTCCTCCAGCAACCTGATGACCAATTTTGTCTTAAGTTAGTCTTATAGATATGAGACCCTACTACTGACAGCAGGGAAATGACATGAGTCAAATGAAAGAGCCTCTCACTGTAGGAACTTTTAGTCTCTTCTTCCCTAGTTCTTTAGCTCCCCATTTTTGCTAGTCTCTAGCCTTAATCACCCCCTCTATCAGTTTTTCTTTAACTCCAGCTTAAACATTAGATTGCTCCTAGCCTGAATCATGGAATGTCTTCATCCTGCCTCCTGCTTTAGATAATTACTCCAAAATTTAAACAATAGACTGTTAGCCCGTGTCTCCCAGATACCCTTTGCCCCAGCTTGAGTTAATCATTCAGAAAAACTTGTAATTTATGTTTGCTAATTGCATTACCAAAATGTCCCCTGTCTCCAACCTTAGTTAGTCATGCTGAAATTTATGATTTGTGATGACAAAACTTTAGTTAGCTGTGTTTGCTAGGCTTCAGCTAATTATCCTGGTGGCTGTAAATCTGTGCTTGTTGATTATATCATCCTCAATCCATTCTTGGATAGGTGGTCACACCTGGGTGGCCAGCTAAGCCCAAAGTCAACAGGACACAAACTCCATGGGGCTAAACGAAACTTCCATCATGTAGCCACCCTGCATCAATGGCTTTGAGGCCTGCTTTTCAGGCTAATGCTTTTCAACACGGTCTCCCAGGTGGATCTCTAGACCCTTTCCCCTTTTAGATCAAATAGGGTGAAAGCTCCATGTGCACCTGACAGGTAGGGACAACGGCCACATTCAGTAGGAAGCAGATACAGAAGATGAGACCTCCCATCCCTCAACTTCCCATAGAGATTTAGGGGATCATGCCTCTCAAGAGGAAAGTAAGGTAGGCAGATAGAATGGGGGGGGTATCTCGGGACCCCTCTCATGGGACCTGTCTTGCTGGAGTAATCACCACCTTGATATCACCCTTTTCTAACAATCCCTCCCCAAGATAGGCAATCACAGGAGGTAAATGAGTTTGGAAAGAAAACATGAGCAATAAAAAGGTGATGTCACAGGTCACTGTCAATTAAAGATGTCACTGGAAAAGGCCCCATAGTGATGTTCTCCCTAAAACTAATTCAAAGGTTCCCACAGACCACCACTTCCCCTATATTAGCAGGAAAAGGTAGAGTCTACATTATGATAGGGACTGAATGTTATACATCTATCCCCAACAACACGGATCCTGAAGGCACCATTACTAAGGCATTACAGGGACTAACAACTCTAGCTAATGAACTTGCTGAAAAGTCAGGCATCAACGATCCTTTCACTGACCTCATGGAACAATCACTTGGAAAATAGAAGGGGCTCATGACTTCAGTCATTTCCTTATTATTGTATTTGGAGTACCGATACTAATAGGATGCTGCGTTATACCTTGTATTGGGGAGTAATTCAAAGGTTTAAAGAAACAGTATTAACTAAACAGTCCCCACGCCCATACCATGACAACCTCTTTCTCCTAGATACCTCGGAACAACAAACTCATCTCCTTCTGATGGAATTTGAAGAAAAGAGTAATGAAATCTAATAAAAGAAACGCAGGGACTTATCAGAATATATGAATTATGGGGATATATGACTTTTCTTCTAAATAGGAGCACAATGTCTCCACTTAGAACTACAAACTTGCCAAAGACACCCCACAGTCTTCGAGTCCCTACTTCCTGAACAAGCTCTTCCCCTCCGCTTCCCAACTCATCCTGTTTACACACGAGTCACATGAGCCACCTTGAAATTTTCTTTGTCTTCGTAACTCCCTTATACCCTCCCCTATAAAATACAAATTGGCCAGTTGAGTGAAGACAAGATTGTGCAGTCAAAACCCTAGCCAATAGGGTAAGACACAGCTGCCTTAAGCCTGCATTAGGGATAACAACCCCAGGGCTCTGCCCAGTGTGCTTGTGGTCTCAGTCTTGATGTGCCACTATACACCCTTCTGCAGAAGTAAAAAGTGCCTTGCTGACATATTGGAATCTCTGAGTGTTGGTCTGTGGCACCAGAGTTTTAATTCCAACATATGGAAGTTGGGCACACTTCTGGCTTACTCTATGAAGATATTCACATGTCCATGGTGGTTCTCCAAAAGAAGACACCACTGCTTTTCTTTTCCACCAGGGAACCCTATTCCTGATCCCTTTATCATTCATTCATTCATTGGGCCAGTATTTATTGAGTAGCTCTTCTGAAGGAGGCACTGCATCCTGTGCTGGGAGACAAGCCTTGAACTTTCCCTGGCCCCTTCCTGTTTCCCTACTGCCACCACACATTCTGCCCAGGGCTCTGGCCCCTCCCTGTGCTGCCTTTTGCACAAGGGTCCCATATTTGGGCTTTCTTTGATTTTGCTCACCTGCACAGAAGTTAAGGGAGAGAGGAGGGCTCCCAGTCTTTAGCATCTGCCCTCAGCACCTTCTCCCACGCCACCTGAGGGACATGTCCCAACCAGCCTCTGGCCAGAATCCCAAGACACCCTGCCCCCTGGAACTGCCCTGAATTTATTGTCTCAGCTCAGGCCCTGGGGTCCCCGTCCACGGGCCTTCCGCAGAGCCCACCTGGTACCTGGTACCTGGCCCCCAGCACCCTGGCCCCTGGTGCTGCCTGCGGGGGAGCTACCAGCTTTTTGGAATTCCTAATCGCTTCTGGCCCCGGTGATTGGCTGCTCAGCTCTGACCCCACTTGGGCAGCCGCCTGGTTGGATAAAAGGGGAATCTCCTTGGGGCTCCAGAGCATTAGACACCGGAGGGGGCACCTGGGACCAACTTCGTGAAGCGGGAAACCCGGCGGGGGGGTGGGGGGAGCAAAAGACCTGCGGCCTCGGCCCATCCAAAGAGCCAGGAGATGACGGGGAAAGCGGGGGAAGCGCTGAGCAAGCCCAAATCCGAGACAGTGGCCAAGAGTACCTCGGGGGGCGCCCCGGCCAGGTGCACCGGGTTCGGCATCCAGGAGATCCTGGGCTTGAACAAGGAGCCCCCCAGCTCCCACCCACGGGCTGCCCTCGACGGCCTGGCCCCCGGGCACTTGCTGGCGGCGCGCTCCGTGCTCAGTCCCGCAGGAGTGGGCAGCATGGGGCTGCTGGGGCCCGGGGGGCTCCCCGGCTTCTACGCGCAGCCCACCTTCCTGGAAGTGCTGTCCGATCCGCAGAGCGTCCACTTGCAGCCGCTGGGCAGAGCGTCGGGGCCGCTGGACACCAGCCAGACGGCTAGCTCGGGTAGGTGAGGGCGAGGCTGTGTGGCTACTTGCCTCGGGGCGACAGCCGGGATTCCACGCAGACGGCTCTCGCTTGTACAGCAAGGCCTTCTCCCGGCGCAAAAGTTCGTGCCAGGCGGAGAGGTTGCATGCAGCCCGGGCCTGGGGCTTGCGCGCCGGGGACGAGGGCAGCGAGGACGCCCCTGGCGCCCGCGGGGCTCACCCCCAGCGTCTCCGATTGGCGCGCTGCTCTATCGTCCCTGCATCGGGCCCGGCTCTGCCTCGGCGCCCGGTTGGGACTCGATTGGAAACCAGGCTCGGGGTGTAGGGACCGGTGGTGCGGGCTGGGGGCCCCCAGCTCCGCGGCCGATTCCGTTCGGGGCGCTGGCGGTCCGGGGAGCGGGCGGCAGCTTCGGCCCCAGCCCGGGTGCCCAAAGTTGTCTTTTCTTTCCTCCTGTTCTCCACTCCGAACTGCCCGCGTTGGTCGCTGGGCTTTCTTTTTCACCCCACGAGCGTGGACAACCTGCGCACCTCGGCGGCCGCCGCGGCCACGATCTAATTGCACCTAAGCTCCACAATGCGACGAATCCCGCCGTCTCGCGGGCTCGGGGGCCCCTGCATGACCCCGCCAGGCCCTCCCGGGACCGCTGTCCCGGCCTTGTGTCCCCGCCCGCTCGGGCCTCCAGCAAAATCTTGACGGCGCCCCCCAATTTCCCCCGATTTTCGTTACCGTTTTATTTTTTTTATTTTTATTTGGAGGGACAACGGAAAGCGTCGCGTCGCAGTCTCTCTAGTGTCTAGCGGGGGGCGCATTGTGCGGGCACTGAAAAGAGGAGCTGCGCCGGGGGAGCCCCAGCCCTGACCGTGCCCAGCTCCCTGCCACCCAGTTCCGCTCCTTGGGGCCAACTTTCGGGCCAGGAGCGCCGGGGCTGCAAGCGCAGAGCTGGGCGAGGAGCCCGGCGCGCCCCCGGCGCCCTCGCTGCAGCCCCCGAGGCTGTCGCCCTGCCCCGCCGTCCCGGCCCCCCAGCGTCGGGGCCGTAGCCTCTCTTACAACGAAATCTGCTCCAAACCAGAGGGTTCGGGAGTCGGCGTTAGGGATGGGGCCGACCTAGCGGAGGCCTCCCGGGAGAGACCGAGCAGGCCCCCACGGCTACCGGAGACGGCCCGGGTGGGGCCCTAGCGGGCTTGGGGCGCCTAGCGTTCCGCGGGGCAGCCCAGCGCGCCCCGCATTCTGCCGCATGAGCCTCCGCCCGCTTTTCAGATTCCGAAGATGTCTCCTCCAGCGATCGGAAAACGTCCAAATCGGCTTTAAACCAGACCAAGAAACGCAAGAAGCGGCGACACAGGTAAGGCCCCTGCGGCGCCTTCTGTGACCTCTCCTGCTCACCCCTGCCCACCCACAGCCGCCCCCTGTTAGGGGGTCGGGTCTCTCGACCCCTGTCTTCGGCGCCTCCAGATCTGAGGTCCAAGGCTGCGCCGGGCAGGACCGCGGGCGTTGTCTGGGGACCTGCGCCCGGGCCCCAGCCTGCAGCCGCGCGGGGCGGGAACGGCGCGCGGCCGCCGGAAAAGCGGCGCCGTTGTGGGAAGAGCAGAGGCCCCGACCACGGCCAAGCCCGAGCCGCAGAGAAGCGGGCGTCCCCCACATGCGATCCCGACACCTGCACATCCAAGAGCCACGCACACCTCGCGGCGGGCAGCTCGGCCCCCTGCTCCCTGACAGCTCCGCCAACCCGCTAGCTGTCTGCTCCCACCGTCCCCCAAATCCCGAGGGTGACAACTGCATCGATGCAAATGTCGTTAGGTTTCTGCTCTTTTGTGATCCCGAGAGCGTCGCTTTCCTGCCAGGAGCCTCAGTTTCCTTGTCTGTAAAATGGGGAGGCCGGACGACCCCACCAACCGTGGCTAGACTGCAGTGGGGTGCACTGGGGTACAGACTGAGGAGAGAGTGTATTTTTTCATGTCTTTACATAAACATGGCTCGCACGAAGTTAAAATTCAACAGGGCATACCCTGAAAAGTAATCCCCCACCCCCACCCACCCCACCGCAGACTCGCACGCCCTGGGACCGAGCACCAGGCCTCCAAGTTCCTTACGCAAATGTGTGAGGCGCTTTTTAGGGAAAGGACGGCGCGAGGAGCCAACACCTGCCCGCCTGCCTGCCAGCGCCGCTCCCACGCGCCGTCCCTGCACTCCCCGGCTCGGTCTACCCCAAAGCGCTCTCTCGGCCCCGCTTCGGGTGGGGCGCCCGCAGGCTCCTGCTGGCTCCCGGGACTTTTGCCCTCTGGGGAGCTCTCCCTCTCCCGGCCGCGAGCCGCCTCTTCCTCCAATTTGTTCTCAGCACCTTTGCACCTTCCTTCTCTCCGCGCTTTGTGACCCTCTTCCTAAGCTCTTGGAAACTCCACTGTGCACCCTCACCTTTTAAAGGGCCTTTTCCTGACCGCACAGGGCCAGTCTTGAATGAGGCTGAACTTTGACTTGGTTTCTCAGGGACCTTGGTTGTTCCTTCAGGCGGCTGTTGATTTTTGTGTAGTTTGTTTTGTTGCATTTCAAACAGAAACAACTTTTTAGTCCTGATCCTGAGTCATTTTTTACATTCATTCGCCCAACGAATATTCATTAAAACACCTCTTATGCACCCATCTCATACCGGTCCTAGGGTGGGTAAACCTGTCAGCCTGCGAGACCAGGGGCAGGGACCAGACCTTGGAGGGAAGGCAGGTCCGAGCGGAGCTGACTGCTTCTGTGCTAGTGCAAGAATGGGGGCAAGGGGTTCCCACAGCAAGGAGAGCCCTGGAAAAAGCATCCCCCAAACCCTGCAGGGTTCCTGCATCAGGACATCTCCCTGTGTGGCACTTGGAAATGGCTGACCAATAGCCCCAAGTCCATGCTTAATGTTCCTGAGCCTCTGTCCTTACCTGCCACGCTCTCTGCCAGGAAAACTTTAGGAGCTTTGGAGGGTTCCCAGGGAGACAGGACAACTCACCACCTGACTTAGGTTTCTAGCTATTCCTGATGCATGCAGGAAGCAGATTATTGGCGAGAGGACCATTGTTACTCATTGCCAGTGCAGTTTTTAATTAATAAAGAATGTGTTTTCCTGAGCTTTTTTCATTTGGGGATTTCAGGTAAGAAACCCTGGATTCATGAGAAATGGACATGTCTTCATTTCCCAGAAAACAGACGGGGCTTATGCAGGGTTGGAGAGAGGAGAGAGGGTGGGTCAGCAGCCTTGGGAGTCTCTCAGATTTTGTTTTCTCTTTACCTGCTTGGACAGGATACACTGGAAACCTGAAAGGTCTGGGGATCTGCAGAAAGCCAGGAGCAGGCTTTTTTGGGTCACATTGTGGGAGCAGAGGGAGGTTCCCTGGAGATCGTGTCAGCATTCCACATGGATTGGCTCTGAGGCAGAAATGAGGGGAAACGTGGGGGATTTGAGGCTTTGTTTTGTTTTCTTTTTTGAATGTGAGCTTTCCCAAACACAGGCTGGCACCCGAATGGTCTTAAAATGACCTATCAGCAGCTCTCCTTATTGGCTTTGGCTACAATACCCCTGTGTCTCAATTTCCCTAGTTTTGAAAATGACGTGCGTGTGTTTGTTTGGTTTTTTTTAGACTTCTATTATTTCGTGTTTATTTGGTATGTCTTTTTAAAATTTTTTAATTAAATTTGTTGGGGTGACATTGGTTAGTAAAATTACATGGGTTCTAGGTGTTCAGTTCTTTATTGTCTATGTGTTGCATTGTTTTCTCCCACCCAGAGTAATTTCTCAGGACTTGCATGTTTTGATTGGGTTTTTTGTTTTTGTTTTTGTTTTTATTTTTACAATCTATGCAGGAGCCTTTCAGTAAGTGACAGGAGAGAAATAGAAAACAGCAGATCTTTGAATTTCTGAAGAACTTTCTGTTTACATAAGCATTTCACCCCCACCCCACCCCAAGAGGATAGGAGAGATTATTTAGAATCAAACCAGTCATTTTCAATAAAGAGAAGAATCTTTCTTCCTTACATTCCCCCCCCCCCCCCGAGATATTAATGACAGCAGCAGCACGAGGAAGTATGAGGCTTAACCCTGTACTCTTTCCTTGTTTGGGGTGAGGGTGAGGGCAGCAGTGAGCAATTCTAATTCCCGGGGTCCAAATCCCAAATCAAGCAAGGAAGGTACCACTTACACAAGTCGAGGTTGTGAAAGCTGGACTCTATTGCCTGTTAGCTTGCTGATAAGGATGCAGGATAAAGGTGACCTAAAACTTGGTGAAATTAAGGTCTGAAAAGAGAAGAATTTATGTCTGTAAGTGTGTTTATTCAAGAAAGGGGTGGGGGTTGATGAATCCCTTAATATCCGAGGCGAAATTTGATGTATTGGAGCATCTTCATTTGCATATTGTCCTAAGGTGAAAGAATGTAGCTTTTACCAGGTTCTGAAAGCAGTTTGACCCAGAATACTCGTAGGTCAATGTAAACTGCTCTGTGGGGGTTGGGGGCTGTGTAGTAAGTTCTCATGGGGGACCTGAGTAGAACTCCCCTGAATGGGGCTCCCCGCTGGGTGTGCCAGCTGAGCCTGTGTGTGTGTGTGTGTGTGTGTGTGTGTGTGTGTGTGATGGCTGAAAGGTAGCCCTTGCCTTCTGAGCACAGGAGCAAGGGTGCTCCCCCCCTCCCCTCCCCCACGCCGTGTCCCTGAGGGCAGCTCTGAGGAGTGGTGGGTCTGGGCGGGTCAGGAGGGTGGAGTGTTGAGGTGAGTTGAGGGTGTAGGAAATTCATTTCTTAGTTGCAAAAACACTGAGGTTGCAGTTGCATTTGACCTTCTGGTGAGTCTTGGAACTTTGAGTACAATTTAAAAGATCAACTCTACTGTGAGAGAAGCCCTGGAAGGGAAGCAGGGCCCAGCAGGGCTGAGGCATTCATTTACTTGGTGCACCCCTGCTCACCCTGTGTGTAGAAGGAGGAAGAGGGGCATTCTGCAGTTTTCTAAAATTTCTGTCTTAACACCCTTTCCCCAAAAGCACTCCTAGAAAGACTCCCACAATGAAACATCACTGAGGGCTGAAAGAATCCCGAGCACCACCAGCAGGGTAGTGTGGGCCCTCAGCTTTGACTGGAGAAGAGTCCAGAGACTTAAGCTGTGAGAGTGGTGTCAACATATGTGCATGTGTGTGCATGTGTGTGCACGTGTGTATAAATGTGCGGGGGTTTCTGTCCAATCGTGCTGACACAGCCTGGTGTAGGGTCTGCCCAGGAGGCGTAGGGAAGGGCCTTCTATCCCCCCTGGGACAGGCTCATTCTGTTGCCAGCATCCTTAGTGTCCTGATTTTGCTCCCTGCAGGACAATCTTTACCTCCTACCAGCTAGAGGAGCTGGAGAAGGCATTCAACGAGGCCCACTACCCAGATGTCTATGCCCGCGAAATGCTGGCCATGAAAACGGAGCTGCCAGAAGACAGGATACAGGTAAGAGAGCCCTAAGTCCCTCTCCCTCCCATTTTCCCTACTCTTGGGGACATCAACAGCCCAGGCTCCCAGATTCTCATCTCTCACCCCCTTGTCATGCACACCTGTTTGCCTGTGATCACATTTTCATAAAGAACAGTTCATTTAAGCTGACAGGTATTTGTTGAACACCTACCATGTGAGGTGGACACTGTTTGGGGGCAAGAAGCTTAGCAGATGTGGTCTGGCCTGCTGGCCCAGATGGTACGCTTCCTGAGGAGTATGTCAGATAGACCCTGAGTGGGGAGTGGCGGGAGGAGTTCTGGGTGGGTCTGGGGTCTGACCAGGGTCTCTGTTGTGGCAGATGTCTCCTAGGTACAGCTAAATGTCTGCTTCAAGGCCTGGGGGTTGGGGATAATGGTTTTGAGCTCTGAGCTCAGTCTGAGGAAGAAGGTGCCCCTCCCTTCCTACTTCCCCCTACCTCCAGGCACCTGAGGCTCCTGCCTCCTCTTGCAATTAAACAACTGGTCCTACCCTAAGCTCCTGCTCCTCTACTTCTCCCAGGTCTGGCCCAGGATGTGGCTGGGGCCATGTGCCCACAAGGGTGGCTCATTAAGCTCTCCCCGTCTCCTGATGAGTTTTGTCATAACCAGCCAGGGATGTCCTCAGCTGTGCTGGGCACAGGCCTCCTTTCGTGTGTAGAAGGACCTTCCCAAGTCCAGAACCCCCCATAGCTGGGCAGTAATGGGGCTGCTTAATCATTGCTCTGGGAGATCAAGTCGAATGATTTCTAGACAAGGCCTCCACGAGGAGGAAGGAATGAGTGAGGTGAGGGGAACCTTTCCAAAGGATTTGGGTTTGCCTTAGCTGGATCCCAAACTTAAATGGAAGCCATTCCCGTCACCTGGGGCATCCAGAGAAGTTCACTACTGAGGCTAAGAAATGGGGGGTCCTGACTTGCTGAAACCCCTTCTGCTCCCATCTCCTCCCAGTCAAGGTCCTTGCGTTTACAGGTGTGGTGTGTGTTGGGGGGTAGGGGGTGGAGCTAGAGAAGGAATCTCCAAAGGTGTGTGGGTGGCTCTGTGCTTTCTCACTGGAGAACCAAAGAACAGGAAATGAGGCATGAGCTGCTTTTTCAGAAGAGTCTTTCTCTCCTGTGGAAATCTATTTGGAATTCCAGTCAGCTTTAGACACTGACACTAACAATAAGCTCAATTATTCATAAGCAGATTATCTGTTTGGTGCATTATCCGTGGTGGCCCGGATCCATCACCCCTCACTCACTTGGGTTCTGGTAGAGTAAGGCTGGGTGTTGGTTCCGAATGGTGTGTGTGTGCGGACGTGCTGTGGGAGCCAAGGCCCAATCCAGCGGATGTGTCGGGGTGACCCCTGCCTGGCTTTCATTAGCACAAGGTTGGCTACTGCAAGTGTCTGCGCGGGGTGGAGAGCTGACAGACTGCCCTTGACCAGAGGAATGAACGGCTGGTCTCTTGCAGTGGGTTGTCCTTAAACCCGTCTGTGTGGTGGTGGGAAGTGAGCTTGTAAGTACATTGCTACGAGTGCTTCAGCAGGTGGATGCTGGGCTTAGGTTCCCCGGGGCGTGTCTATGGGGTGTCCGTGGGGTGGTGTCTGAAGTCACCAGGACCAACAAGGAGGAGCTGGGGTGAGGAGTAAGTTGATGGCCCTGGGACTGTGAGAACTGGCCATGGAATATGTGCATGTGGGAAATTGAGGCAAGAAGCTCTCCAACTCTGAGCACCGAATGGTTCTTTGGCTAACTGCTGGCCCCAGAAGGTGTTGGTGAGCTGTCAAATAGCCTTTCCCAAAGGTCTTCCCGAGTGGCCTAGGGAAAGTCTTAGCATTTGTCAACCTCAGTCACAGCCCTAATTTGCGGAGCAATTTCCATGTGCCACGTATTCTAACTATGCGACATGCACAGGAGAGGCAGGAAGGTGTGGTGGTTAGGGGCACCGACTGTGGACCCAGACTGCCTGGGTGCATGTCCTGGCTTCACCAGTTACCAGTTGAATGACAGTGGACAAGTTACTTCAGCCTCCAGAGCCTCCGATTCCTCCTCTGTGAAGCTGGGATGACAATGGCACCTGCAGACGCCATGAGCCATACGTATACTGTATTCTTAGGGGTGCCTGGCATGTGCCCAGCACTCTCTCAATTTTAGCTCTGATCTCATTAAATCCTGGTGACAAAAGGGTCAGGTAACAACAACAAAACAAAACAAAAAAAACAAAACACAAAAATTTGCTCAAAAAATTATTTATTGAATGGGCAAATTCATGTACTTTGAGTTCAAAAGGGTGAAACGGGAGTCTTCTTCACCACTGCCTACCGGCATCCCCTCCAGTGGTCACTAGTTTCCTTTGTTTCCATCTAGAGATAGTTTATGTACAGGGTCTGGCAGAAGTAATGCCCTTTTTAAAGTAGCTAAAATGTTGTGTTACAGAATCACATGCTTATGATTTTGTGACAAAAAATTCAGTATAGATTACCAGCCCATTAAAAAGGGGCGTTACTTATGCCAGACTCTGTACCTTGCCAAAGAATCCTCAGAACACTCAATGAGCTAGGTACCATGACTAGTCCCAATTTACAGATGGGGAACCTGAGGTACAGAGGCCAGAAGGCAGACCAAGTCCCCTTAGCCTGAAGGACACTTGCTTCACTGCCTCACCAGGCTTCCCACCACTTCCTCTCAACATGCTGATTTAGGTAGACACAGTGCATCTAAAGATGGAAAGCTACCACTTCGGAGCCAGTCCCCGCCCCACCCCAAGCTTTCAGCAGAGATCTTTGCATGTTTTGGGGGTATGGGGGAGAAGGGGTAGTTATTAGAATCTGCAAGCCTGAAGTTAGACATTCTCAAGGTGGAATGGAAAGGTTATAGGGCTAAATGTCAAGGGCCTGGGTCTTCGTTCTGGCTCTGACACCCATCAGGGGTAGCAGAAGCCAAGTCACTTCCCATCCCTCAGTTTCCTCATCTGTAAAAAGAAGAGGCGGAGCTCCCTCCCAGGGAGGGGCCTTCTCAGGGTCACTTTCCTCACCAGGCCCCTGGGCTGCTATTGATGGAATGGGGGAGCAGAACAGGTGGAGTTTGACAGCCCCAGGTAGATAGCTGGGACACACACACTCACTGGGCCAACCCAGGTAAACCCCTGATGTCTGAGGTCTACTGTCTACTGTCTAATGAAAACCGGTGTGAAAGTGAAAAGTCAGATACCCCTACTTCTAATCGTTGTTTCCCTGCCAGCAAGCCAAACTCAGAGGCTCAAATCAGTGATTTGTAAAATAATGATAATAATATTTTCCCCAAATGCTAATTTAATAAAAAGTATTGTTATCTCTGGCATTATTAAGTACCTACCCTTGTCCCAGATACTAAGTGCTCTCCATACCTATTTCATTAAACCCTCACAGCAACTGGATGATTAGATGCTCTTCTTATCCTTATTTTGTGGAAGTAGACAATAAGGGGCTGAGAGGTGAAGTAAGTAGGAGACTGGGATTTAAATCCAGTAAGTACTCAACCACTGCCCTGTAAGAGCACCTGAGGGAGATGTGAATGCCTTTGCACAGAAGCTGGAACAATCCATACCAACCCCATCTGGATTGAGCCATTTCCTCTGTCTTAGGGCTTGGAGGGCAAGCACCTCCTCTCTCTACAGCTCTCTGGGTGGGGGTGAAGAGGTACCCTGTTTTGTTGGAGAAAGAAGAAATTCTGAGTCTCCGTATCAGACAGACACGCAGTTCTCTTTGTGTCTCAAAAAAAACTGTCGGGATATGGCATTCTGGAAGCCCCTGCAGATGTCAGCCCTGGGAAAAAGGAAGTGGGTTTCCACACTGGCTTTATTTCCTCTGTGAGATCACTCATTCCTAGAATTATAAGATTGGGGTATAAACATACATTCACTTCTTTGTTTACTGTATTCTTTTCTGAACAAAAGTCGTGCTTACTAAAAACACATACATGACAGAGGTACGTATGTGCAAAGTGACCAAGTCCACATGTCACTCCCAATCTTCTCAGCTTGGTGTGTGGTGGCGGAAGTTTGGATTCTCTGGCTAGCACTGTTGTTCTGCCTCTTTAAGGTGCTCCCTGCCCAAGGGTAGGGAACAACGTGTAGATGGGAAAGGGTTGCAGTGTGTCTCAGCCTGGGACGTTTATTAGAATCACAGGGCAGTTTTTAAAAATACCCATACTGGGCTCCCAGGCCCAGCAATTTTGATTTAATTGCTTTGGTGTGGAACCTTGGCATCCGCATGCTTTTAAAACTCTGCAACTGACTGTGCATAGCCTGTGTAAAAACGGTGGGTCAGAGACTCAGGAGAAGAGTTTTCTGTTTTGAGTGGGTTAATGTGAGTGGAAGAAAGTGGCGTTTTGGGTGACAAAGTGGGATGAGGCACGAGAAGACCTGTCAGGCGTGCAGGAAAGGAGGCTGCTGCCTGGGGCTGCCGGGAAACGTGGGCAAAGCTGCCCCCTAGTGGACATCAGAGGCTGCAGCAAGGCCACACGTCTCTGAACCTGAAGCGGGGACTGGGAGGGGTGTGCTGAAATACGGTGTCAGAAGTGCTGAGTCGCGTGGAGTGTGGAGTCATTAAATCACCCCAGCAATGGGCCCAAATTAATCAGCTTCCAGCCAGAGGAGAGGAAAGAAACTGGGTGAATGCACAAAGACCATTCTATTATGCAAGATGCCTCTTTGACGGGAGCAATCCTGGAAGGGCCTCAGAGGGTTTCCTGGGAGATCTTTGAGGGAACGAACCCTGCGCATGTTGTCCTGTGGGGGCACAGGGGCAAAAGCATTGCTGGACAGGGGCAGTGTGATGACAGCAGAAGCCATAGGCACCGCCACAGTTGCTCATGCTGGTTACCCACATAGGAAAGAAAGTGCTAATAGAGTTGCTTGGCCTTGTGTGTGCCCTTGCAGCAGAAGAGCACCCATTTGGCAAGAAGCCCTTTCCCAAGTCCAGCCCATCTTTGGAGGCACAAGCTCTCAGGACTGTCTCTGCCAGCTGTGGAGGCACTTGTCAGACCAGCTGTTGACAGCCAGAGGCGTCCTGCCTGGGCCTCCTCAGAGCTGCTGGTGCATCGCTTTTGAGGGAAAACACACTAAGAAATCCAGGCTGTTTCCAGAACTAGAAGATCTTCTCAACTTTTCTTTGCCTAGGACACCCAATCTGGTGATTCTTGGTGTCACATTTGGATCCCTTCTCAGGCACTCAGAGCCCTGAAGTGTAAGGCAGGGCTCTGGTCCTTGTTGGGGCCTTGGTTCAGGTTCTCCTGAAGAGTTTTGGACCCAACTCCCATGTGAGAGGAGTCGTCTTTTCTAGAAAGTGGGAAGTTAGGAAAATGAGTAAAGGGATTGAAGGAATATTTTGGGCTTGCCTGAGCCAAGAGATCAAGTAGGAAAAAGGGCCCAAATGCTGTGAAGAAATCTCAGGGAGATCCCTGGTGGTGTAGTGGCTAGGCTTCAGTGCTCTCAATGCTGTGGCCTGGGTTCGATTCCCAGGCAGGGAACTACCCCCACCCCCACCCCACCCCTCAAAAAAAAGAAATCTCAAAAGTGAGAGATGGACATGTTCAGGATAGGGTTAATCAGAGAAAAACAAAATACCCAAAAAACAAAAAAACTAAAAAACTAGGGGGTCTCACAAGGAGGTGGCTGAAATCACAGATAAATAGAAGGAAGAGGATGAGGTGACTCAACAGCAAATGTTACAACCAGATACAATTACAGGAAGGATCTAGCTTTATGTGAATAGTGTCATTGACAATTTGTGGGGAAGCAAAGCCTCATCTTATTGCACATGTACCCACAGAATTCATCCAGCATCCAGCCAATGTTTCTCAGTTGTTACTACGAACCAGGCATTTCCCATGTAAAAATTGTTTAATTTTTACAACCAACCTGCAAAAAAAAAAAAAAAAAAAAAAAAAAAAAGTGATATCACAGGGGAGATGAGGAACGGGGAGCTCAGAAAGGTTAAGAAATGCACCCAAGGTCACAGAGATAGTTAGAGGCAGAACAGCGATCTCCAGCCTTGGTCTTCCAGCCCCTGATCACAGTTGACTTGCAGGGAGTATTGGGCAATACTTGGTGTTCTCTTGCATTTGTGCCTCAAGAGCCTAGAATACATTAGAAATGTTGGGAGAGTTGCAAGGGCATCTGTTTAGCCCTCTCAATGCCTAGAGAGGAAACTAGAAGCTATCTGTATTAAAATCTCACAGCCTGTTGGTTAGTTCTGTCCCCATTCCAACCCACCCCCAGTTGTTGTTATTTGTTAGTCCAGCCTTGCTAACCACTGATTTTCTGAGGTTTCACTGAAATCATAAGTAGCATTTACTGAGAACCTTGTGTGTGACAATCACTGCTTTTAGGCACTTCCATTCATTTCATTAATCTTCAAAACATCCCTGAAAAGTAGGTCTTCTTATTTTGTGTTTGAAGAGACTGAGACTGAGAGAAGGCAGGTAATTTGCCCAAGATCACACAGCAATTTTAGTCAGAGCTGGGAATTCCAGCTCAGGACTGGCTCATTTCAATGCTTCTTGTAAACTTCTAAGTTCTGTTAACACTTGCTGATTGCTTCCAGGAAGGAAAGAGAACAGCAGATATGAAGAGTGGTTAGGGTTAATTCTAATCCCTTGTCCACTGCCCTCCGAGGCACCATTGCCACAGCTTCCCTGCCAACTATCCTGAAAAGAAATTGTTTTGGCTGTCCAGGTTTCCTCCATAAATTGCAGCAGCATCTGGTCTTTGCAGAGAGCCAGGCAGTCCAGGAGCCCATAACCAAGTGCCCGGATGACTCCTGGTTTGAGCAACCAGCTGGCACTAACTCCCCTAGGAGTGTCCGTGGGCAGACTCTGATCTGCAGACCAGTTATTCATTTGCCCAAATTAGGAGACCTAGGAAGATGGTTCTATTTACAGGCCCCAGATATGACCTGAATCCCTAGTCTGCACCCCTACTTTAGTGATCCATTAATAACGCTATTTCCACTTGAGAGCCCTGCCGTGCGCATCTTATGCATCGATACTCATAGAATCCTGGGGAAGCCAGGGCAATGCGCCTTCCCAGGCAGCTGCACTGGAGGAGGGGTGGGTGGAAGCTCTGCCTTTGAACATTCTACAGTCCCTTCTCCAGAACCCAAAATCCAAAAACTGTACTGAAAATGGACAATTCTGTCGTAAATTTGTCATCAGAAGTCATTAGCAACAACAACTGGACCCGACCTTGTGCTCTTTATTTGTCCCTCTTAGTGTGAATGTATATAGAGTTTGCTGCAGAAATCAAAACAGATGGGTTTGATGACAGTGCTGCTGCTGCAAGGTGTTACATAACATGTGGTAGTATGCCTCACCTGCTCTTCCTAAAATCCAAAACATTCTGGAGTCCGGTCCCAACAGATTCCAGTTAAGGGGCTGTGGCTTTGTTGTTTATAATGTACTGTGTTTAAGCAGGAAGTCATCTCCTGGCCGGGAAGCAGATGGCTCACTTAGATTCATAAAGACAGCCTTCCCAACCTTCTGTGGTCAGACTCGGTGCCTGGAATTCCACCACCAAGGGGTTCATTGTTTGCTGTGTTCTCTGAGAAGAGGATGCAACCAGAAGTCACTTACTTACACCTATATGTGGATTAGTCCTTTTAGGTTTTTCCTCTGTGGGAGAAGGCAGCTTGAGACAAGTGGGTACTTGGAGAGGGTGACCAAGTGCTAACGGGAAGGAAGATGGGGCAGAACACAGGTCTCAGACAAACCACAGGCCCTGGGTAGGTAGGCCGTCGGACAGAGAGCCTGCAGGACAGGCAAGCGGCCCTGCGGAGAGATCTAAACCTAGGCCAGGACCACCGCCGAGTTAGCACTGGCTTGCATTGCTCACCGCTCTTTAGTGCGTGTAGTGCAGCCATCTAGTGGCCTTCAAGTTACAGAAGCCCTTTCGGTGGCAGGGTTCCCTCAGGGCAGTGGGACTCTGGACACCAGAGGGAGGCCTTGCACATTGGCTTCCCAGCCCCACCCCAGGAGGGCCTGAGCAGAAGGCAGTGGCCAAACGGCAGGCGGTAACAAAGGTGCGTCCCACCCAGAGTGGGACCAGCGATCGTTTTCTAATGACGCTGGCCAGGGTCAGAGTGGAGAGACCACGGGTGTCTGAGGCTGTGTCTCTCCCATTTTTAGAGGTTCTGGTTATTTACAAAGAAATGCCAAAACAGGCTTACACACATGTGGGTCAACTTAAAGTTGTGCAGTATTTATGCAGCCCCGCAACCGTGTCTGAGACTACCCGATTGTTCGGGGAGTTAAGGACGCCAGGCGGCTGGGGCGCCCCCTGCCGGCCGCGGCCGGCCGCGCTCCGCCACAGACTCGGGGCTGCGGCGGGCCGCCGAGGCGCTCACTTTGCCACCTGGCGGCAGCGACGGGAAGCACCGGCCCGGGACACGGATTCCGCGGCCGGTGGAGGCAGCAAGGGGTTAAGCTGTCAGCGGCGCGATGTTAAACAGGTGTCAAAGGCGCCCCATATATCTGCAGATTGAAATCAAATTCTTTGCCGTATAAAAAGATAAATTACCCAGGCGCTGCCGCGCGTCCCACTCATCACGCCAGCGCCAGACGGCAAGCAATTTTTTTTTTTAATGTGCTAACGACCTAATCAAGCAATCAAGTCGGAGAAGATTGCAGAGTGACCCGGGCAGCCATCTGCCGGCGGGCTCCGCATTCATTTCCCCGCGCCCCTGCGCAGGGAGGGGGCTGGGGAGGGAGCTACCGGGGGTAAGAGGGGGAAAAATCCTAAACAAATTAACACCCAATTTTCCCCGTCTAATTAGTTAAATGAGAAATGTTTGGGGTCCCCCGGGTAGGGGGAGCGGCTCGTGGCGCAGCTCGAGCTGCCTCCCCAGCATTAATTAGTGCGGGTCAATGCCACGACTCCCGGGAGAGCAGCCGCTTTAATTTCCCGTGATATTTCAGTGCCTGAGGCCCATCGATTCAAACTGAAATTAACTTATTTTTCAATCAGCCCAGGGCTGCCCCTGGGGGTGACTCTTCTTTTGCCGCCTCCTGAATAGAGCTGAAGCAATTTTTCATCAAAAGCTGAAACCTCTGCTGCCGAGGGCGGGGGAGGGGGCCCGGAGGGAAGGGCGGGGGACCCCGAGGAGGCGAGGGAATGGAAATCGCTGAGGAAACTAATAGATTTTTCCGGACCCGCCTCCGCCCTCTCTTTCTTCCCACCCCCCACACCCCCACTTCCTGGGGCTCCTTTGGGCATATCCTCGTTCTGGGGTGTCAAGGCCCCAAGGAGCTATGAGGGGACAAGAGGAGGCCGGCAGGGCCTGGGGTCCTTCTAGCGCTCACCGGTTTCCCCTGGGCCTCTCACTGCTCGAGGGTCAGTGCAGCTGTCCCTGGTGCTGGCTCTGGCTCTTGTCAGCTGCTGGAACTCTCAGGAAAGCTGCTTTGGGACACCAAGAAGTCTCCCCTCCCCCCAAGCATGGCAGGGACCCTCGGAGCTCCTCCAACCAGAGCCAGAATGCTCCAGATCCCCCATTCAGACCTGCACCAGTGAGTTTGGGGGCCACAGACAACATTCCCTAGAGTGCTCCCCACCATTCCCTAGAGTGCTCCCTACCACTCTTTCCTACATCCTCCCTCCCACTTGCTTCTTACACCACAGAGAATTTTGTCTTCCTTCCCTGGCTGAGGGATGGCTGACCAGCTCCCCCAAACATCTTTCAGAGTTAGGTCCAAACGTGTGGAGAGCAGGTGAATGGAGGGCACTGTGGCATGGCAGGGCTCAGGACAGGGCAGAGAAGGGAGCTGCCTCAGGAATCCGGGGAACATCCACAACTCTGCTTTAAGGTGGGGCAGTTCCAAGCTTCATGATACCTGCATGACATGTGCTCTGGTCGCTGAGTTCACACTCACCTGGAAGTCTTTCTGGGACTGCTCTGGCCTCTGCAGTTCTGGGGGACAGGGAGCCCTGAACACTGCTAGTCTAGCTCTTGGGAAGGAATTTATCCCTCTGCCAATCAGAAAAGAGATTCTGTTTATACTCCGGAGGTGTGCACACTTGCAAGAGAGCTGCCAGGGTCTGTCTGGCTTCTTGGCTGCAAACTGAGGACCACCTACATTGGGAATGGCCCACCTACAAGACCCTGTCCCAGAGGCATCCCTATTCCAATGCTCTGTAACTGCTTTGGTTTGAGGGGGAGAAAAAGGGGGGGGGCGTTTTACCCACTGTAGTCTCACAAGACTTGTGTCCTCATCCTGGATACCCTGAGCCTGGAGGAACCCCCAGCGCAGGTGAGCTTCAGCAAAGACAGCTGAATGGAGAAACCTGCAGTCACAAGGAGGTGGGGCTGTTGGCGATGGAAGGGCTGAGGACCTTAACAGAGAGGGCCCAGGGTAGGGACCTCTGGGCACACGTCCCTGGCCTCTCAGAACAAACCTGTTTGTCTGCACTTGCAGGTCTGGTTCCAGAACCGCAGAGCCAAGTGGAGGAAGCGAGAGAAGTGCTGGGGCCGGAGCAGTGTCATGGCCGAGTATGGGCTGTATGGAGCCATGGTGCGGCACTCCATCCCCCTGCCTGAGTCCATCCTTAAGTCTGCCAAGGATGGCATCATGGACTCCTGTGCCCCATGGCTGCTGGGTAAGAGCCCACAACCTCCTTGGGGCCCTGCCCCTGTGGCAAGGAGAATGGGCTCCCAGGAGGAGGACACAGCCCTGGAGCAAAGCGACCTGGCCACAGCAGCCTAGCAGGAGGGAGGCCCTCCAAAACAGGCCTCCCAGTCTCCCCTGGGGGGTTCCAAGTGCAGGCTGGGCCTGAGACTTGGTGTCTACCCCTTGCACCTACCTGTGGGTGCCCAAGACTTTCATCCTGGATGGGTCCCTGACTGTGGGTTCTTTTGTCCTGTGAGGAGGGCGTGACTGTTGCCCCAGGGTCTGTGCCCACCTATTCCCTGTGGGAAGTGGGCTTGTGATGAATGAAACTGCCTCTGGGGTTGAGGGGGCCCCCAGGTCCCTTTGGCCACCATCTGGCTTTTCCAAAAGGACATCTTCCCCCTAAATGTCTCACCTGCTATCTGGACCTATGCCTGATAGCAGTATCAGCCTGTCTTGGGGTTCTAAGACCTGGAATATCCCAGGAGGGAGGGATGGGGCAGAACAAGCTGCCTGGGGGCCCGGCACCCAGGGGCTGGGCTTGGAGAAGCCATCTGCAGGCCCGGTGCCCATTGCTGGTCTGCGGCCCCCCACCCGCCTCCTGCTGCCCTGGCCCCAGCCCCGGGACTTGCGTGACTGCGGTGTATGAAGCAAGGCTTTCTGCTTGTCCTTAATTCTGGCCTCTCTCTATCTTTGCTGTTTTCAGTTCAAGATGGCTTTCCCAGGCGCTTTTCTAAACCCGAATACCAACAATTCTTTTTAGGGATGCACAAAAAATCGCTGGAGGCAGCAGCTGAGTCGGGGAGGAAGCCCGAGGTGGAGCAGCAGGCCCTGCCCAAGCTGGACAAGATGGAGCAGGAGGAGCGAGGCCCCGACCCTCCGGTGGCCATGTCCCAGGAGGAACTGAGGGAGAACAGCATTGCAGCGCTCCGAGCTAGGGCTCAGGAGCACAGCACCAAAGTGCTGGGGACTGTGTCCGGGCCCAACAGCCTGGCCCAGAACGCCCAGGAGCCGGAGGAGGAGGAGGCCATGGACGAAGACAGGCCGGCAGAGAAGCTGAGTTCACCGCAGCTTGAGGACATGGCTTAGGTCAAGGGGGCGCGGCCGCTGGAGCCCCAGGACTCTGCTCCTCTCTGAGCCTGTGGTGCTGCGAGGTGTTCTCCGAGGCGGGGCCCAGCCTGGCCTTTGCCACTCTCCCACTGACCCACAGGCCCTCCATGACCCCCGGGCGACTTCAGGCACAACTCAGTTCCAACCAAGGCTTTGGGACATGTTGAGACATCCCTGCCTAGTCTCGACCTCCTTAGCACCCTCATCCCAACAGCCCTGCCTCAGAAGCCTTCTTGCTGCCCAAACCACCCCTCCCGGCTACTTTCGCTCAACCCCTTGGCGACTCTCACTGGCCACGTCCACCCCATTCTCTGTTGTCTTGCTTTATGAGCCCTCCCTTAACTCTAACCCCTGGTGGGTTCTGCTCCCCCCAGGCCCAAAGCCCACTGCTGCAAATGCATTGCTTACCATGGCCCAGTCAGGGACTGAGAAAGCAAACTCCAGGACCAGGTTCCAGTCTTCAGCCAAATGCTGCTCCCCTCAGCCTGTTCCTTCCCCTGGGTCTGAGCCTGGGAATCTGCCACGTGAATGTACTGCCCTGTAGGCCCAGGCACAACCTCTGTTCTCTCCCAGCAATGGGGCCCAGAGTCCGGGTTAAACTTGGGAAGTCTCAGCCTGGGCCTCTGGGCCACCCTCCATCTCATGACCTCCATGGTCACCCTCAGAAACCTGCCCTTTCCACAACCAGCCTGCTCTACATCCCTCCCAGCACAGGTGCCAGCCCTGCATGTGACCATGTAAATTCCTGCAGTGACTCCAGGGCCTGTGCCCTGCAGCCAGGGCGTACCTCTCCCAAATACTATGTCTCTCTGTACTGTTGGGGAGGCCAAACCCTCTACCCCGGGCCCTTGGGGCTATGTTCTGAAGCATCCTGACTCCCTGATATGCTGCCTGTGACCCTAAGTTGCTGTGCAAAGCACCTGTCACCTACAGCTTCTCATAAATTACTAGTTGGCATGTGCCCTGTCTTGGAACAATCCAATCCAGCCATTAAAAGAGCACCTAGGAAGCCACAGATCTTGATTCAACTTCATCGTGGCTGACCTTGGGAGGGCAAGCCTGGAGTGACCTTGGGGCTATACAGAGAGTGCCAAAAAGAGTATACACATTTCAAGAAAAGAAAAAACTATTAAAATTATAATATTCAATATATACTGATAACAAAAGATGGCTACAAGTCACATTTGATTTCTGCAATTATGAGAGGTGCTCACAGTGGTTCCCATCAGCACCCAGACACTTCTGATTATGGCAAACTAGTGCTTGAGCAACAATGACCAAAGTGTCCGCTTGTATCCCTGAGCATGCTGTTTCAATCTGTTCCTGAAGTCCCACCAGTGTAGCCGGTTTTCTACCACATCCTTTGAGGTCCCTCAGAGGTAGAAGTCAAGGGCTGTTAAGTCAGGAGAATGTGGGGAAAACTCAAACAATGTTCTCGAATTTCAAATACCACTCCAAACTGGTCTTGCGCGCCTCGAACAACAACCGTGCTTCCACCATTTTCTCTGACTGTCCTGCCGGTCACATGGTGACACTAACATTCATTGATTAATGCCATCTTTTGAGCTAACATCATACTACACATTGCTACTGTAATTCACCTTTGAAAAGTAATACATAACCTGTCTTTAAATGTGATACATTTTTTTGGCACCCCTAGTATATAATCATCAAGGGATGGTCACAAGAAGGGTTTGAGAAAAGGCTCAAAGGGGAGAAGGCAGCATTAGACCCAAAGTAAGCACAGGCGCACTCACCTTCACGCCAGGCGTGTGTAATGCGTGTCCGCTAGGATAAGACAGACAGTGACCGTGTTCTTCCTGTCTGCTGGTGACAGGGCCTGTCCGTACTGATGGCCTCTCTGGAGCTTCACCCCCAGGCCGGGCATGTGTCCCCATCATCCCCATGACATTTCTTTACCATCCCACCTCCTCTGCAGGGAATACCTCCAGAGCAAAAGGCCTGAGACAGTGAGTTGGGATTTTAATTCTGCATCACAAGTTGATTTCTTCTTCATTCTGTTCATGAAACCTTCCCCCCAGTTCTTCTTATCTTTGTCCCCTGTTGGTTTGATGTGTTAGGCTGTAGACCTTTGTGTGTAAATAATGTACATAGAGTGAGAAGAAAGAATCTTGATATTGAGGTGTTTGAAATACAGAACTGTAATAACTTCTAGGTACTCTAAACCTGTGATTTCTGTGCCATTTTCTGTAAAGACACAATTAAGAATAAAGTTGATGTAAAAACAGCAGGGCAGGGATCCAGCAGCCCTCCCTGGGTGAGGAGGGTGAGTGTATGTGTGTATGGGTAGCAGAAGCAGCAAACCCATGAAGTCACTTTCAGGTCAACATTATTGGACTCTTCTTTTAAAATTACTCCAACGGCAGGAGCGCCGTGGCTAACGTCTCTCCACTGAGCTGCCATTTGTCACCTTTCAATGCCATCCATCCCTGTGAGACAGGACCCTCCTCCATTGCAGGCACAGCTAAAATAGTCCTGCCGCGAGCCCCTGAGTTGTTACCCGAGACTCCTTTCCGCTCCCCATGCAGTGGGGTGCACTGCCCCCCCCCTCCAGTGCTTCCTTACAAACAACCTTCTTTCCGTCCTGCTCAGGGGAAGCCCACCGCCCTCCTCAGCCCCCAGGAGTACTGGCTACCTTTTGTATACACACTTGCACTCGAATGTCTTACATCACGACCTATGTTACCCAATAACACATGGAAAAGGGACAGTATCTGGAAATGAAAGTCAGACAAACCTCTGCAAAATCTCCGTCAAAGAGAACGGAGTAAACAGGAGAAACGGCGGAGGGAGGTGCCTGGGAGTGGCTGCAGACCGCTGGGGCCCACCGGCTGCAAGGTGTGCTGGCTGGGATTGCAGACGAGAGTGCAGGGAGCAGAATAGAGAAGTCATGTTGGAGCTGTTGGCTCAGATTGGCTCAGATGTGGAACTCCCTCACACAAGAGGTTTTCCTGGCAACCTGTCACTGAAGGACAATGACAGGCGGTCGGCAGTCCTTGCACCCTGGATTGGGCACGGGTATAATCCTCTGAGACCCAGAGCTTTGGGGACGGGCATGGGGGGAAAGATCCAAGAGTCTGGCTTCCTGTCTGGCCCCTCACAGGGCTCCCCCAAGCCCTCCCTGAGCACGTCAGGCCCCGAGAGCTCGCTGTCGCCCCTGGGGTAGGAATGCCCTTCCCTCACTCCGCCCGCCCGCCCGACACTGCAGGAAATACACCGCTAACTCATCCCCAAGGCCCGGCCTCCGGGAGAGCTTAGGCTCTGTTTTCCCAAAGCACGTAGGACGTGCCTCCATTACGGCATTTTACACATGATGCCGTGACTTTTTATTTACAAGTCTAGCTTCCCCACAAGGCTGATTTCGTCAAGGGTAGGGTTTACATCCTATTCATTTTTTTTTTTTTTATCCCCAGGACCCATCAAAGGGCCTGACACAGAATCCATTGTTGAATAAATGAATGAATGTTCTTCCTCTAACTCACCCATTGATTCAGTAATTTAAAAACATGTATGGAGTATCTGTGTACCAGCCAGTGGGTGAGGCACTGGAACGGAGTGGTGGGCAATGCAGTCCTATTTGGAGGGAAGGATACAAGTAATCACGCAAATAAAATACAAAATTGCAAATGTTCTAAGGCCTAGGAGGTGTGAGATAGGGGACCATGAAAGTATAACCATGGGACTTCAGCTGTTTAATTTCTGAGCTGCTCTGTGTTTTAAGTCAGCAGTAACACTTGCTCAACCAAGTCCCACATGAGCACAAGGTAAGGCTACACTAAGGCAGCCTAATTAAACTTGAGGGTATCCTAGACAGCTGCCCCACCCGCAGTTAGACCTGGGGGACAACCAGGACACTCAGAGGCTGGGGAACGGCCAGAAATCCTCCTGGACAATCACTCCAGGGGGATTGACCCTGGGAAGAAGCACACAGCTCTCTGCAGAAGGACATGCAAATAGGTCTGCAAGTAATCAGGAAGGAAAGAGGTGGGGACACAGCCAAGGGAAGAAACCGGACAGGAAAGGAAGGGCCTGGCCAGCCCGAGTTGATGAGGCAGAACAAAGAGAAATCTTGCTAGGTGCTGACTGCACCCCTGTGGAGGGCTTCTCCACAACATCCCAGCACCTGGAAGGGAGATTTTGTTCCAGGCTCACCAGACCCAACAGGCTGCCAGTGGATGGCTGTGTACCACGAGTGTACAAAAGGGCAGGAGGCACTGATTTATGAGGGCTGCTTGGGGCTGCTGAGCAGGCCTGGCAGGGATAGATGAGGAGGAGTCTGACAAGTGGGGGAGCTCCTGAGGCCTAGTCCTGCAGCCTGCAAGAAAGCATGATCTAAGGCAGGGGTCCCCAAGCCCCAGGCCACAGACCTGTACCAGTTGTGGCCTGTTAGGAACCAGGCCACCAGCAGGCAGTGAGCAAGTGAAGCTTCACCTGTATTTACAGCCGCTTCCTGTCATGCGCATCACCGCCTGAGCGCCGCCTCTTGTCACATCAGTGGCAGCCTCAGATTAGTTGTATAATTATTTCATTATATATTATAATGTAATAATAATAGAAATAACGTGCACAATAAAGGCAATGTGCTTGAATCATCCTGAAACCATCCCCCCACCCCCACCCCTGGTCTGTGGGAAAATTGTCTTCCACGAAATTGGTTCCTGATGTCAAAAAGGTTGGAGAACACTGGTCTAAGGAATCTCTGGGACTTGGTCCATCCAGCCTCCTGTCCCCTACACCCCCAGCTCCCTGGGGGCCTTAGTCTTCCTCCTGCCCCCACCAGAGCTTCAGTGCCTTTTCCTCCAGGGCGTGGAGGTATGGCACCCCACCTGCTTCATCCGTTATAGCAAAGGCACCAGAATAGCATCAGAAGTTACTCACAGGGGAGGCTGGCAGAGGGGTTTACTGGAACTCTCTGTTCCATCTTCACCATTGTTCTGTAAATGTAAAATTGTTGTAAAAAGGAAGTTTATTTTTAAAAATTGAACTGGTTAGCTTTCTAGAGGGGGAAAAAGAAAAGACGGTTTCTTTGGGTTAGAACTCTTGGCTGTTTCCTTCCCTGTCCCTTACCCTGGGGCTCCGCTTACAGAGTGTGCCAGTTCAAGACCAGATCACCCAGGCACCCGAGACCCACCTCTGGGGAGCTGAGCCCGGGTTAGGAGCCACCGGCCTCAACTGGTTCTGTCTTCAGGTGTTTTTTTGCCACCTATTTCTTCTTTAGGTCTCTTTCTTGTCCCCTCCTCTTGCTTGGTTGCTCCTCAACTCAGGCAGCAATAAAGTCTCTGCTTAGCCATAGCTGAGCATGCCCACAGTGATCTGCTCCATTAATTCCTCACTCAGATCAATCCCTCCCAATGCTAAATCTTCTTAATTGCTGTCTGCATCCTTCCTTCTCTGACTCCTTACCTCTGAGCCAAGGCCCCCATTTCATTTACCTCCATGGCTCTGCTCCCAGTATGGACTTTAGGGAGTCTCTTATAGGCAGGGGTCAGGTACTGATGATTGTGGATTTGCCCATTTCTCCTTGTAATTCTACCTTGTTTGTTACATTTGCTGACTCATGGTGTACTGTCTGCTTGGTTTTTTTGTAAGTTAATGTGACAGCTTATCTCCCTTTTTTTCTGTGAGATACTTGGATTGTTTAAATGTTCTTTTCTGTCCTCACCTTGTACCTGGTCTTCTGTCCCTGTGTGGACATTTAAAATGCAGTCACCAGCTGAACTCATGTACCCATCAATGCTCTGGCTCTCACACCTGGGATTTCCCTTCTCGCTTCCCAGTTCAGACATGCATGAAACTTGTTTTGGTGGTATTTTATTAATCTCTAGGTCATCTTTTCTCTGTGTGTGTATGTTCCAATAAATCCTTTAAAAAAATAATTTGGTTTTCAATTAGTTAACATACAATATTATATTAGTTTCAGGTGTACAAAAGAGTGATTAGACATTCATATACCTTATAAAATGATCCCCTTGACAAGTCTCGTACCCATCTGACACCATACATAGTTATAATATTATTGACTATATTCCCTGTGATGTAGTTTACATCCCTGTGACTAATTTTATAACTGGTAATTTGTACTTTTTTTTTTTTTTTTTTTTTTTTCTTTTTGGTATGTGGGTAGCTCCCTGACTGGGAATCGAACCCAGGCTGCAGCGCTGATGGCACCAGTGCCGAAGCCTTAAGCTGCTATACCATCAGGGAACTCCCCTAATTTGTACTTCTTAAACACTACACCGTTTTCATCCATCTCCCCAACCCCCTCACCCCATCTGATGACCATCAATTTACTCTCTGTAGCTAGACGTTTGTTTCTATTTTGTTTGTTCATTTGTTTTTCAGATTCCACATGTAAGTGAAATTATATGGTACTTTTCCTTCTCTGCCTGACTTAGTTCACTTAGCATAATACCCTTTAGGTTCATCCATGTTGTTGCATATGGTAAAATTTTACTCGTTTTTATGGCTGAGTATGTGCATCTATCGATGGACACTTAGGTTGATTCCATATCTTGGCTATTGTAAATAATGCTGCAATGAACATAGAGGTGCATGTGTCTTTTCAAATTAATGTTTTGGATCTCTTCAGATAAATATTCAGAAGTGGAATTAGTGGGTCTTTGTCTCGTTATAGCATTTGTTTTAAAGTCTATTTTGTCTGATGTAAGTATTGCTACCCTAGATTTTTTCGTTTCCATTTGCATGAAATACCTTTTTCCACCTCTTTACGTTCAGTCTGTCTGTGCCTTTTGATACGAAGTGGTCTCAGGTAGGCAGCATATGTATGGGTCCTGTTTTCTATTCATTCAGCCACCTTACGTCGTTTGATTTGGCATTGAATCCATTTAATTTAAAGTAATTATTGATAGGAATGTAGTTATTACCACTTTATTATTCATTTTTTCCTTTTTTACTTTTCTTCTTCTTCTTAAAGAAGTCCCTTTAACATTTCTTGTAATACTGGTTTGGTGGTGATGAATTCCTTCAGTTTTTTCTTGTCTGGGAAGCTCTTTATCTCTCCTTTGATTCTAAATAATAGCCTTGCAGGGTAATCTTGGTTGTAGGTCCTTACTTTTCATCACTTTGAATATTTCGTGCCAATCCCTTCTGGCCTGCAAAGTTTCTTTTGAGAAATCAGCCAACAGTTTTATGGGAGCTCCCTTGTCAGTAACTGCTTTTCTCTTGCTACTTTAGAGAGGCTCTAGTGCCTGGCAAGTCCACCCTTTGTGTGTGTTGTTTGTGGAGATGGTTGAGTGGTGCTCTAGTGTGGTCTGAAGGTGGCCACAGGGTGTGCTAGTTCTAAGGCTCCTTGGGAGGGGAATCTGCTGTAAGTCAAAGTCAGTCACTGCCTGTGCCTGACCCGGGCCACGTGGTATGAGCTACAAAGTGATCTGCAGATGGGTGTTGCTTGTTCTGGGCTTGAAGGCACCTGGGAGAGGCTAAGCTGTGACTGGTCAGCTGCCACCAGTGCCAGGCTCGAAGCTGCTTAGCAAGAAGTATGGGGCCCCCAGAGGCCAGATGTTGCTTGTTTGGGGTTTGTGAACCTTTGAGAGGTTTAGGGAAACTTGCAGCACGAGACAAGACAGGCCATTTGTATAAAAAAGCAGCTAGAAGCAGCTTGGGTGGGCTGCAAGTTGGTTGAGGCAGGATATCAGGGAATCACTAGTATGGGGCAAATGGTGTAAGCTAGGTTGATGGAGATTCAGATTTGACTCTTTCCCTGTGCCTGTAGGCTGGGTGGGGGAGACCACTCAATAAAAGACAATGGCGCCTGCCTGCATTTCTGTGTGGGAGAAAGCTGCCCCTGCAGCCCTCACCCTGAAGCCAGACAGCTCAGTTCCTTCCCTTAAGTCCCTGGTGCTTTTGCAATCTCTAGGTGATCTTAATCAGAAGTTCTTTTTCACCAGTCTAGTCCACCATTTCCCCAGAAGTTCCAAGGCTCTTTGTAAACTGTAAAATGTGAATGATGTGATTACCTCTCAAGCCTTTCCCACCGGTCATGGTCACTGTGCCACCAATTCCTTGCCTTAAGGTTATCTGCTTGGATTTGTTTCACTTGGTTCTTGTCAACCCCCTCCTATCACTGGTACCTTCCTCTCCATTTCTGTCCTCTTTATTCAGAAATGTCAAATAAGCAATGGAGGAGCAAATGATATGTGATTATGCGTTTGGTTAGGCAGAGAAACCATGAAAACATTAAATGTATTTTTTCCCAGCCTTTTGTTCCAGCTGGTTGCAATTATGGCTGGAAGAATGCAAATTCTCCCAAGGGCATGCAGGCTGTATATGCAGTACGATAGTCAGGTGGCAACGAGAAAGGACTTAATTTCATTACTAATTACTTTTTGTAACTGTTAGTTTTGAATTATTGTGATATTTTTAAATTTTTTTAAATGAACAATTTACCATATTGCCTTATTTTATATATGCAATATAGCACTTTTTCTAAACCATTTGAGAGCAGGGTGTGGACATGATGTCGCATTACCCTCTAATAATTCAGTGTGTATTTCCTTAAAATCAGGATACTCTCCCACATAACCTTCATACAACCAATAAAATCAAGATAGTGACACTGATTCAATTCTTTCATCTACACTGCTCATGTCAATAATGTCATTTATAAGTAGTGGATCCAGTCCAGAACAATGCTATAGTTTCCTTCTATCTGGAGCAGTTCAGCCAGTCTTTTCTTGCCTTTCACAACCTTGACATTTTTAAAGATTTCAGGCCAGTTTCTTTATAGAAGTTTCTCTATCTGAGTTTGGTATTTCCTCATGATTAGGTTGTATAATCTGAATCTAATCATGAGGGAGTATCAGACATAGACTCAGAACAGCTCTTTCCCAGCTGTCTGTCTGCTCTCCCCCTTTACCCAGGGGCCCCAGAACAGGTGTGGTGAGCAACCTGCTTACAAGTCTGCCTTGAACCTCATGCATGCTCAGGTGCATATGGGCCCAGGACAGGCTGCACTCCTACCCTTTAGAACACAGTGGTAGTGGGAAGATGTGACCACACACAGTGAGCAGAGTAAGGCAGCACCTTGGTGCACAAGCTACAGATTCAAGTGACACGAGGGCCCTAGGAAGGCTGGGGCAGGAGGACAGACTGTTCCTCACCCGTTAGATATTTATGGAGCACCTACTGTGTGCCATGCTGTGCAGTGAACAGAACAGACACAATCCCTCCCTGCCCTTGTGTTTACATTCCAGTGGGTCTGGGGAGACAGAAAAGTATGTTAGACTTCCCTGAAGAAAGGGGGAGTTGGCCAAACACTTGTGAAGAGTACTTTGTGACTGAGGCTCTCTGCTAGCCTCCTGCTTGGTGACCAGGCCTGCTATAGCCCGGATAGCCAGAGTGGGGCTAGGGGTGGGATGGGGGCTGGTCTCTGGATGGGGAGGGCCAGCCGTGTCCAGCTCCCTGCAAAGGTGCCACAGGAGGCACTGTGGAAGGAAAGGCAGGAGCTCTGACTCTGCTGCCTGCCCATCTATCCCCACCCAGTACAATCTTCTCTATCCTGGGCACCTGGCTGGACCAATAGGTGGAAGATTCCTTCCAGTCTCCAGACTTTCCTTGCTTGAAATAGCTGGTGGCTTTCGTGTATCTCAACCTGCCCAGCTTGGACCTGGAGTGCTGTGTCCAACTTCTCTAATGCCATCTCGAGACAGCTCCAAAGCAAGAGCCTACACCAGCTCCAGTACTGGCACCAGCCCCAGGACCAGCTCTAGGACTAGAACTAGCACCAACACTAGCTATAGCATCAGCTCTGGGGCCAGAGTCAATGATAGAACCACTGGGAAGTCCAGAGCTAGTACCAGCTCCAGTTCTAGCTCTAACCATCAGAGCCAGGCTAGAGCCAGCTGTAGGGCTACAGGTAGCTTCAGAGGTGTAGAGCCAATCCTTGGGCATCTCTACCAACCAGCTGCAGGGCCACATTCAGCTGAAGTTCCACCTCCAGAACCAGTGTCGGTTACAGATCCAGGACGAGTGCCACCTCAAGCTAGAAGCAGCAGCAGCACCAAATCTAGCACTAGATTTAGAGCTTGGCTGCCAGCTCTAGCACCAGAGACAGACAGTGCTAGGACGAGCTCTGGTTTCCTTAGGCATTTGAGCATATTTAAGACAGTGTATTTAAAGCCTTTGTCCAGTCCAGTCTCAGGGATTTCTCAGGGATAGTGTCTGTCAATTTTGTTCCCTTTGAATGAACCATAATCGTGTTTCTTTGTGTGATCTTTTTATTATTGTTGAAAATTGAACATTTAAATATTGTAATATGGTAACTCTGAACATCAGTTTCTCCTCCTTCCCCAGAGTGTTATTTTTGAAAAGAATGTCATCCCTGCCATGTGTGGTTACTTTAAGTCTCAGTTTAGCTTTCCTTGAATACCAGGAGCTAAAAACAAACAAACAAAATACCATCTCTCCAGTCCTTCCTTACAGACTGGCTCTGTGCTGGGACACTCCTTTAACACTCAGCCAGGCTATCTATAACTCTGCCTTAACCTTTACCTCCTGCTTGAACTGAGCCAGAGACCAGCCAGAGGCGAAAGCTTAGGGTTTTCTCAGGTCTTTCCAGAGCATGCATCTTATCCTGGTCATGCAAGAGGCTTTCTAGCTTCCCTAGCACACACTGTCACACCACCGAACCTGGTCAGACATCCTCCTGAGCTCTCTCAGCTCAGCAACTGAACACACTGCTTTAGCACACCTACAGAGGGGAGCTGAGTCAGAACAGAGCCGGGTGGGGTGAGACTTTAGTTACCCAGGGAAGCATTTCCCCAAGTCTGGGACTCCTACCCCACATCTGGGATCATTTTCTGTGGTATAACAAGGCATTAACTAACCGTGTCTTACAGTGAGAACATTATTTCCCTTCCAATTCTCATTCCAGCTAATTTTATGAAGGTGAAAAATCTCAGGTGGTTGCCAGTATGTCTAACACCTATAACATCTCTTAACCTCCCTTTGAACAGAGAGCAAGCCTAAGGCTCAGGCTCTGCAGGCCATAGTATCAAGCTGCAATTTCATAACAGTTTGGTTTTTATTGGATTCATTTTTAGAGTTGCTTTCTATTTACATCAAGTGTAAACTTTTTTAAAAATGCATTAAATTTAAAAAGTCAGTCTTAAAAATATTAAGCAATTAACAGTACAAGAAATATGGACATCTGGCAAAAATCATGAAGGTGATATGCTGACAACTGAACTTCAGGGAATAATATTCTAGAATAAGGACTTTGGGCTCAATAACTTTCCATCTAATGCTTTCTTGATTCCGGAGTTTTGTCTGTTCAAGGTTGTTGTTTCCTAATAGAGATGATTTTTAAAAACTCTCACCCTTATTTTAGCTGATTGAGGGGAAAAACAGAAGGGTCCTAGAGGCTAGTGGCTCAGGTACAACGGGCAAATGGAAAAGGGGTGACGTGGAGTAAAGTGAAAAACCAGGAACAGAAGGTTCCAGAACAGTGGAACTACTCTGTTCCTTCCAGGCTCTCAAATACAAATCTGGAAATTCAGTGAAAAATACCTTCTTATAATGGAGAAGAAAGAGAAAGGGGAAAGCTGTAAAAAAATTTTTAATGTTTATCTTTTTTAAAAAGTTATAAAATTTAAATAGCTGATTCAGTTAAAAATCTATTGTTGCGAAATTTAACCAATTTAAAAATTTCTGGATCTCTTGATTCCAAGTCCAACCCTCTCTCTACTTTGACCCTTCTTTTTTTATAGATCCTACACTTTCAGGTTTTTCTTTAGAAAACACAATCTGGAGTAATTTGTAAGTAAGGGATCAGCACTTAGGGTGTACAGAGCTCTGGCTGGGGCAGCAGGAGCCGGACAGGACTGAGTGCCCCGGGGAGGCCGCGCCTGGCTGAGCCCACTGCTGCCAGCGCTCCGCACGGGACCTGTGAGGTGAACCCGGGGTTCATTCCTTGCCCTGTCAGTCCTCCTGGTCTCTCCTGGGCATGGCTGCCCTGCCCCGAGTTTGGCTCTCCTTCTGGTGGCCAGCCACATCCTTGGCTTCATTTTACTTTGATTCTGGTCAGCTGCCATCTTCCTTCTCCACAGAGTTTCAGATCCAAGGAGTGAAACTACAAGAGACCACGCAGAGATTAGGCTGCTCCGGCCACAAGAGGCGGCCTCTGTCCCCCTGCCCTCTCTGCCACCCCCACTCTGCATTTTGAAGGGCCCCGACCCTCGAGTTTTTTCTCCTCCTCAGCCATCCTTGTGAGCACGGGTACCTTCTCAAGGCTGCGCCGATGGCCCACGCTGATGAACGTCATGCCCAGCTGCTGGCCGATGCGGTAGAGCTCGCTCTCCACCTCCTCGGTCAGGGCACTGGTGGCTTCATCAAGCACTGAGGGCAGAACCCCATGGGAAGGGATGGTGCCCGGACCCCGCCTGCCTCTGCTTCTCTTCCAACCCACGTTCATTTATGCTTCCGGCTGGGAGCCAGGCGGAGGCTGAAAGCTGCTCTGGCTTATGGGAGCCCTGACTTAGGAAGGATGGGCCAAAGGAGCAGAGGCCGGGCTCCACCTGGGAAGCCTTCTGCCAGCAGCAGGACAAAACCCCTTATAGCTTCCTATAAGCACCAGCCACTGCCTGGGACCACTCAATCCGGGGAATACTGATTCCCCCCAAGGATGTCAGGAGTCCCCAAAAAAGTCCATACCGACCTGCCCTCTGCCATGCACAGCTGGGGAGAATGCCCATTCATAGATGGCAGAGCATAAAATCACAAGCCCTCTCCAGGCAGCTCCACTGCTGCAGTGGCAGTAAGCTTAGCTACACATCCAGAACTGCTCTGAGGTGCCAAGCACTGCTGCCTCATGGGCATAGAGGCCTGCCATCCTCTCCTGCAGGGACAGAGATGCCCCGCTAAGCACAGGTGTGCTCTCCTACCCATACCAATGCCACCTCAGGTGTTCATGAACACATGCCACTACACCTGTGGGTACCCCAAAAGGTATCAGCATGTGTACCTATAGAGTGGACCTCACCTGCATACTTTGGCTGCAAGTAGAAAAGCCGGGCAAAGGACAGCCTCTGCATCTCTCCTGGAGACAGAACATCATACCTGTGCAAAGAGAATGAGGGAGGACTGCTGGAGGAAGGAAGAGACAGCTTGGCTTTTACCTAGAATGGGTCTGGGCAGGAAGAGGTTATCATTACAGAGAGGCTGGCCCCAGAACGGATGGACATCACTCCCCTTTTAATCACAGCCCAGCTGCCCACACAAGGTGATGCCAAAACTCTGCTCCCAAGGGCATGAAACCTGGACTTTGGGGTCAGGAGCCATTCTTTCCCTTCACTGGGCCCCTGGAACCCACTGTCTTTGGAGGAACTGGCTCTGGAGCATCCCCAACCCTCTTCTTACCAGTTCCAATCAACCTGCTGGTCCAGACCCTCTGTCCTTGCAACCAAGTCAGACTGTAACACACCCAGAGGAAACAATGTCCATAAAATGGGCCATCCCTGCTTCCTGCCACCCTGAGGAACCCCCTCAGTCCCCAATACACGTGCTTCTGAGACAGATCTCCAGTCCCAGAAGCATACCAAGGTGAGAGCTATGGGAGCAATATGCCCCAGAGAGGAATAGCCTGTCAACTACACTGTGTGAATTCGTTGGAGCATGGTGACAAGAAAAAGCATGTTTTCTTTATAAGAAGTTTTATTATTATTTCAAAATTCACTACAGAGAATGTGTCCCCTTGTTGCCTGTACCTTCTGCCACTTTATAATCACTCTCCCTGCCTGAGGCTCACACCTCCAATCCTGGGCTCAGGGACAGCACCTGAGGTCCATGCTACCAGGTGGGCTTAGGCCTTGGCGTCCCTGCCCTCACTTACCAGGCCTGCCAACTCCAAGAATTTTATGATCCTCTCATCATCAGTAGAACCTACAAAACAGAGAGGCCTTCTTCAGGAAGTCAGCTCCTTCTGGGTAGTCAGAGCAAATCATGGTGGTGCTCATAGGGGTTTATGGCAGGGGCCTCAGAATCTTGGCTAAGGCTCTGAAGTGACAGGTTATACACTTAGGACGGGAAGGGCCAAGTGAAGGAAGGAATCATTTCCTTTCCTCCAGTGGTGTCCCTCAAGGAGGGGAAGACAAAACAAGATGAGGTGAGGGTACAGGACCCAAAATAGTAAACAGTCAAAGGAGGGGGACGGGGGCACCCAGCCCAAACCCAGCAGCCTGGCTAGGTTTCCCAAAAGGCACAAGTAAGGCTACAGTTAGGAGTAGGAACAAGAGACGGAAGGCCACGCCCCAAGGAGGCCCAGCTCACCTGAATCGGGGTAGATCTCCTTCAAGGGATATATCACCTGATAAAACAAAAATCACGTGGGCCTAGGACAAGGGCCGAGAGGTGGGACTGCCCATGGCCATAGTCCCTCACAAACAGCCCCAGGAACCACTAGAGGCTAGGCTTCTCTCCACCTGAGAGTAAGGAACACCCCTGGCTGAGGACACAGTGGTAGAGGCTACGCCAGCAGACAGTGGGCAGGGGCACTGCAAACCCCAGATATGTGTCAGGGGGTGGGGGAGTGGAGAGTCTCTGAAGGCAGGGACCCCAGAATCCAACCTTGGTGTTCAACAAATGTGTATGATCTTTGGCTTGAGGCCCTAACAGTTTAACCTGTCCCCAGGAGTTGCTCTGAATAATGACCCACCTCATGAATGTGAATAAATGAGCTCAGAGCCAGGATGTTCCTGAGCACAGGCCATTTATTACCCCACCTCGGGCCATAATACCCTAGGGCTAAGACCTGTCCTATGACCAGGGGCCCTGGCTGTGGGTGGGGAGGAAAAGGAAGAGTGAGCCCCTACACTGCGCTGACCTGCTCCCGAAGGGTCCCATCAGTGAAGAATGGCTTTTGTGGCAGGAACAACACCCCGTGAGGTCCAAAATCCGTCAGCATCTGCACTGAGCCTGCAGAGCCCACAGAAATCTCCATTGTGAGAACTCCCAGAGAAGGTAACTGCTTCTCCCTTTCCCCAATGAGAGCGGCTGGATTCTAACACATATACCTACACACATACACATGCAGGCACACACATGCACGCAGGCACCAAGGCTGGCTCTGAGGCAGGAGGGCTGGTTCTTACCCCGTGTGCTCGCCCAGAGGCCGCCCAGAACCCGGATCAAGGAGGTCTTGCCGGTGCCCGTGTTGCCCGTGATGAGCAGGCTCTGCCCCTCAGAGATCTTCAGGCTCAGATCCTCAATTAAGGGTTTGTTAGAGGTGGGGGCAGTGATGGAGACCCGCTCAAGAAGGAAAGCTGTGTCTGTTGGCTCTGCTGCTGGCCAGCCTGGGGCTCTGGGGTCAGACAAGGGGGGTGCATGGGGAAGATAAGCAGTGTCAGGACTGCCTCGGGGGAAAGAGAGGCTTTTCCCTGGGGGGCATCAGCTGTGGATTGGGGGGTTGTTATGGGCTGAATTGTGTCCTCAAAATCCTATGTTGAAATCCTCATCCCTAGTACCTCAGAATGTAATTGCATTTGGAGACAGGGTCTTCAAAAGGGTGGTTATGTTAAAATGAGGCCCTAATCCACTACGACTGGTGTCCTTTTAAGAAGTGGAGAGATACTAGGGGTGCATGTGCAGAGAAAAAGCAATGTGAGGGCTCAGTGGGAAAATGGCCATCTGCAAGCCAAGAAGGCAGGCCTCAGGGGAAACCAACCCTGCCAACACCTTGATCTTAGACTTTTGGACTCCAGAACTGTGAGAACATAAATGTCTGTTGTTTAAGCCACCCAGTCTGTGGTATGGCAGTATGACCGCCAGGCAGACTAACACAGAAGGGAGATGGGGCAAAGTCCCGCCTGCAACTAATGTTAGTCTTAACACTCATGAATCACAGGTATTATCCCCCAGCTGGCAGATGAGGAAACCGAGTCAGGTGGCTAAGCAGCTTGCTCAGGGCCACAGAGGTGAATCTGTCTGATTCTAATACTGGTGGCTTTGCATGGCTTCAGAGCGTGACTGAGGATAAGGATGGGAGTGGTGATATGAAACAGTTTGGGAGTTGCTGGCTCTCCATGGATGCCCATCTACCCCCAGAGAACAGCAACGCTGGTTTCCTATAGTCCCTGCACCATCACCAAGCCTCTGGGCTCAGTTACGTGAAGCTTGTGTTTTGAACAGGGGCAGCAGTTAAGGCATCTGTTCTTAAGGGGAGAGTGTAGGCCGTGGGAGTCAGACTGTTTCCATTTTTGAAAGCTTACTCTGTGGCCACTGTCCAAGCACTTTCTATGAACTGTAGCATCTAATCCTCACAACATCTCTTTATAGAGATGAAGAACCCCAAAGTAATTGGCCCAAGAAAAGTGAGGACATGAAACAAACCCTCAATGCACAGAAAGGTCAGAAACATCAGCGCCTGCAAAGATACACGAGTATACATCCCCGGGCCTGAGTGAAGCAGCGGGACAGAGAGCAGACAAGCCTTGAGGAAAGGGGCAGACGGCTGGGCTCAGTGGGAGGAGAGGGGAAGAAAGGAGGAGGGCTCCTACTCAGACACTTTTGTCACCTCGGGCCCAGGTGGTGTGTGCATTTTGTTCCCATCAGGTGAGGGTAGTGGAAATTAACACAGTGGATGCTAGAATAGCAACACTGACTGTGAAAGTTTGGATTAAGACACGGAATTCTTTCATCTGCTCTGCACAACTGTGCTGCCCAAGTGGGAAAGGGTGGGGCTCCAGGGCGACCCCGAGCTGGGAGGTTCCAGAGCGGCACTCCCAACCACTGCACACACTGCCAGCCCACTGCTCACCTGTGCACATTCCACTCACTCTCGTCCAGGATCTCATTGTCCTGTGACTTCAGGGACATGTCCAGCAGGGTATCCTGAAGCTCCCCGATTCTGGGCAAGAAGTGAAACCCTGAGGTGGGCCTGGTGGCCCAGTTGAAGGTGATACTCTTTTCTCTCTCACACCCACTAGTACGTGGGGAGTTTTTCTGTTCCTTTTCTCATTTAGCTATTGCTCCCCGCGGCACACACTTTGTTTAGGAGGTTGAGGGGTGGGACGCAGCCTCACCTGTGTGTGTAACCAGCCACATCCGAGAGCGTGGTGGAGAGGTCAATGAGCCGGGTGAAACAGCTGATGAGGTAAAGGCACACGAAGGCGTTCTGGATGGAATGGACAGCAGTGAGCACAGGCCTTGGCTCCCAGGCCCTGGGCACTGGGCCAAAGGGCAGAGGACGTGGTGAGAAGTCATCAGAAGGGATTCTCACCTTGCTGACCAGGGTGCTGAGCTCTGTGGGGCTCAGGTCTCCATAGACACCACTGAAAATGGGGACTGCAATCACAATGTAACTCAGGATACTGCCCAGATAGTCAAATGTGTTGACGCCAACTGCAGAAGACAAAGTGCATGAGATGCACGAACATCCTGTGCTCTGAGGGGAGCGGGAAGCCAAGCAGGGCTGAGCTATTCCCCGATCCTCATTCTCCTCGGGGCACACACTGCAAAGGCTATGGACCCCCCGGGTAAGTCCTTCATCAGAGCTGATGTGTCTGTCAGTGCAGACAGAAGGAGGGGAGGGGAGGGGACTGGTCTGGTCCTATGATTCCGGCCTCCCGGGGCTCCCTCTACCTACTGTACAGCCAGAGCTCCTTGGTCATCAGCTCCCTCTGGGTCTGAAGGAGTCTCTGCAGCCTGCGGTCTGTCTTCATGTGCTCCACATGCCCAGCTCTGCTGAGAAAGCCTAGGATGTCCATGGGGCCTGGAGAGCCTCAGCCAGGCTGGGGCCCTCTGTTTCTCATCACACCTCTTTTAGGGACCAAGCCCATCCAGAAGATCTTCACCTCAGACCCATTCATTGATGCGTTTAATGTGGTACTGTGTGCAGAAAGAAGCTGAACACTAGACTGAGCTGACCTGGTTCAAATCCTGGCTCTGGCCAGTTACTGGCTGGGTGTGACTGACAGGTTACTTAAGTCTCAGTTTTCTCATCTGTAAAATGGAGCTTATAATACCTACATAAACAGGCTAGAGTTTAGAATTTCTGAGTATAAAATGCCAGGCACATGACTGACTCCCAATATTAATAGCTGCTATTATTAAACAAATATACAGGGAGCAGTCACTGTGTGACAGGCTCTGTGCTAGTTAGCCAGTGTGATAAAAGGGTGGTAAAATAGTCCCCATCCTGGAGGAGCTCCCAGTTCAGAGGGTTGGGCAGGCACACTGCATTCTTCACCTGGCAGTGCAAAGTGTCACACAACCAGAGTGGCTTCAGGGCTATGACAACAAATGGGCTTGGCCAGTAAGGGAGTCTGGGAAGGTAACCTGGGGGCTTCAAGGATAGGCAGAGATTCTCCTGGCAGAAAAGGCTGAGGGACAACAGAGGTCATTTCAGGTTTTGCATAAGGAGGGACACAGAGACCAGAGAACACACTCAGAGCTCCAGGAACCAACCTGCTTTCCCCAGAGCCCAGAGCTTCCTGTGCTGAGGCTGCAGAATCCAAAAACACATTAGCACAGGTCCAGCCCTACCCACATGACCAAGCCTCAGCTCTTAGAGTCCTAGTAGTCTTGGCACCCCAGTGGTGGCGCTGCAAACTGCCAGAGACAGGCAGAAAAGCAAAGGTCGCAAGCTTATTGGATCCAGGTGATAAAAGAATTGCTTTCACCTGCTGCTATCTGTCTACATGACTCTGGAGCCCACAGGTGCCAGAGCACAGGGCCCTGGGGGAAGAAATGGGACTTCACAACGCTGCTGTCAGGAGAGCCCAGACACTGCACAATTGGAGAGTTTGTAGGGGGCAGGGCTCCTATCTCCTGAGAGGCTCCCATTGCTGCCTATGCTACAGAGATGAAGGATCAGAGTAGACATCAGGCACTGGTAGAAAGCCCGTTACAGGCAGGAAAACAGGGGCAGTTATTGGCAACACAATGAAACATTCACTCTTTTCACTCCTGGAAAAAATTTAGGCCATAATAGGAATCATTAGCTTCAGAAGCGAATCCCTGGCCCTAAGGATCAGGTGGACAAGGACAGTGAGAAATACAGGGAGAGGGTCACAGTCAAGTGTGAGGATGCACAACCCCTGAGCTAGGTTGTGCCACTCATCTTTTCTTCTCCACTGGTATCTCCCCTAGCAGTTCAGAAGAGGCCAAAGGGGAACTCTCCCCACTAAGACTCACCTGAAAAAAGCAGCAGGCTCAGCATTCACCCGGATCTGCATGTGCTTGAACCTGGGCAGACCAAAGGAAAATGTGTGCTGACAAGGGACAGTACTAGCCCCTCTCCTCTTGGAGGCCTGGATTAAGAGGACCTCCAGACAGAGGGCCCAGTCCACCTTGGCTGCCTCAGCCCGACTCCTTCCTGGACTGTCACAGAGTGTGAAATCCTAGGCCTGGGTAGGTAGCAGAAGCTCTGCAAGCAGGGCAGCCCCTCACCTTGCTCCAGAGAGAACAGGTGCCCTACCTCCTTCTCCCAGTGCTGGGCCTGAAGGAGGAGGCCAGGAAGCACAAAGTAGGGGCTGGATCTATCAGTGGTGGAACAGAAGCATGGGAGAAGGCCAAGGAATGACGATGGTGACAGTCAATCAGTCACTGTTCTCATGTCATGCATAAGCTCATTAATCCTCCTCACAATTGTCTAGTAACAATACCATCCCTATTTAGAGATGGGAAACCAAGTTTGGATAAAGACCTTAACCAAGAGCACGTGGCTAGTAACTGGCAGAGCTGGGATTTGGACTGAGGCAGCCTTATTCCAGATCCCATTCCTTAACCATTACTCCCAGCCCAGAAATTTAAAGCAAAGGAGACACACCTGAAATCCCCCTCCAGCTTTTCCTGCTGCACCAGCTTCGCCACAATGGGCCCCATCAACATTTTGTTCACCATGGTTCCAATGATGAAATAGCCGAAGATGCTCACAGGCCCAAGCCAGCCTGTGCTGAAAGGGAGAGAGGGAGGGTGGGAGGTGCCACATATCCTCTGAGGCCTCAGCCCTGATTCCAGCCCCATTTCGGGAAGCCCCTGTGGGGCCTCTGCTGCTGTGTGGTGGCATCTAGTACCTGATCTAGCACTAGGATCCCTGGGACACTGAAATGCCACAGGGCCAAAGGGAGGGCAGACGCCCAAGCATGAGAGATAGGAAGACTTCCTAGGGTGCGGTTGGGAGGAAGACCAGCCACTTTTGGACCCTGACCTGGGAGAGCCTGTTTGAGTGAGGGACCTCTGGGGAAACTCCCGGCGGGGGAGGAGGAGGGCTTCTGATAGAAGGAGAGGCTTCACCTTTGGAAGCACTGATAGGTATAGTAGACAAGGGTGAAGGGGGAGATGATCAGCTGGCTGGCCATGCTGCTGAGCTGCCTGCAGAACCGCTCCACGTCCTGGCTGATGCGCTGGTCCCTGGAACCAACAACACAGAGTAACTGGAGTCAGGGTGCCGGCCTCGAGGGTTGAGAAGGCTAAGACAGTTCCCCGTTACCTCCTATTCTGACCTTTCAGGGCTGTCGGCAATGACCCCGTAAGAAGATGGACCCAGACAAGGCTGGTTTCCCTCAGCAACACTTAACTGAGTTCTGGAGAGTTGGTTCTTAGGGTGCCTCAGTTCACCCCGCAGAAAAAATGGTGACTGAAGGTCTAGTAACCAGGGGTCCAGAGCCAGTTCTGAGAGTAGATGACCTGAGTTTCTGGATAATTAGAAAAGCTATCCCATTTATCTCATGCCTCCCAATCTCTCTTTTACGAGCCTGGGCCTGCCCCTATTTTAGCTATTTGGCTGCAGAAACTTCTAGAGGTTGAGCCCCAGAAAAGTGGACTAGGAGAGTGTTAAGCAGCAGCAGCCTCCCAAGAAACTTTGCTGCAAAGCTCAGCTTGAGTTGAGAAAGTCACCCCAAGCAACAAAGTGCTTGGGAAGGTGGTGATTGGGGAGGGAACAAGTGTGAGGAGAGATCCCCATAAGTCCCAATTCACCACCAGGGCCACGATGACTCCCGTTCCCAATGAGACACAACCTTGCATTCTCTGGGCTGTCCTCACCTGTACAGTCACAACAGCTAACTTACAATGGGACACCTGCTACGTGCCAAGCATTGTACATGAGTATCACACGACTATCGTTTCACTCTCACTATATCCTCTGAGATAGGTACTACTGTTATCCTATTTTACAGAAAGGGAACCTGGGGCTCAGTGAACTTAAGGCCTATGAGCTGGGAAGTGATAGAAGTGATTTAAATCCTAGAATGAGTCCTCAATGGCCATTTTTTACTGCCAAAAATCCTAGAGCTTTTTTTTTCAGCAAGGACACTCTATTCGGAGGCGGCCTGATTTGGAAGCCCAGGACACGAAATGGACAAAAGGGAGCTGCTCCTATATTCTAGCTCCCTATTCTCAACCCTGCAACCTCTCCAAGGGTCCTTTGCAAAGTGCCCTCCTCCCACGGCTCGTATCAACATTTGTAAATAACTGCAGATGATCTCCAAGGGGTCTGCCACATGGATTCTCCAGGGCTAAGCCAGATGGATAGAACCAGGCAGAGGGGAGTGGAGTCTGAGAAGGGGATGCCTACGGGTTATCAACGTCATCCCGCAGCACGTTGAGGGTGTAGTACACGCGGCCCCGGAAGTAGAGGTGGTGGAGGTGCTCCGTGAGGTCCTTCCTCCAGCTCACGTACAGCAGGTTGCAAGTGAACTGGTCAAAGCTCTTCAGCTGTGCAGTGGGGGAGGCAAAGGAAAGGGAAGGAAAGGGAGGATGGCTTCCTGCTAGTCTCAGCGCAAAGCTCAGGGCTGGTAGAAAGCCTCTGCTGACCAGTCCCAGACCACTCTGATGACTGTCCATGCACACTTCTGCTCATTTTAAAGTGTCAAGTCAGGGGATCTCTTCCCTTCCTCATTCACTGTTTACTCCTTCGCCAAGTACTGAAAGGCTTGCCAAAGGCAAGGCCCTCGAGCCCCTTTCTATACTGCACTGTTTTATTCTGAGAGCACACGAATGGCTGGAGACTGGGGACAGTACTTCCTATTCCATTTACGTTCTTAGTTTTCTGTCCCCAAAACTTGGAACAGGGTTCTGTATACATAGGTGCTTACTCACCAAAGAGCCATCAAAAGTGCCAAACTATGATGAGAAGTGGCTTCCCCAAGTAAACAGGTGATACAGCCTGACGGAGGGCATTGGGCTTGAGTCCTAGCAGAGCCCTGACTCTCGTCAGTCACCATATGTGGAGCACTTAAGTGCTAAGCACGAGGGAAATAACAGTGAGTTCAGTCTAGCCAGGAAACAGACAATTACAAGGGTGTGAGGAGTGTTACAGCAGAGGGAAAGTGAAAGCATTAGTGAAGTAAAGGACAGAGTTTGGTGGAGGAAACATGAAGGAGAAAGTTGAGGAGGTCTTAAAGGAGGTGACAAGGGAAGCATCTTGAAAAAATGATCGGGCTATAACCAAGTGAATGAGGGGAGGGGCGGGGGAAGGAGGCCATTCTGTGAGACAAAAGCAGATGCACAGGCTGGGAGGTGGGATCTGGTGCCAGGCGGAGCCTCAGCGCCGCAGAGAAAGAGCAGCTCTGGCTGCAGGTCCCAGTTTGCAAGTGCTCTGAGCTCTCTGAAAAGAGTTCTGGGAGTAGAGGGAACAATGATCATTCCACTACATGCTGAATTAAACCAGAACCTCGCGGTGAGCTCTCTGAAAAGAGTTCTGGGAGTAGAGGGAACAATGATCATTCCACTACATGCTGAATTAAACCAGAACCTCGCGGCCTAGTCCTGGGAGCCTGAAACACCTGAGGAATTGGTCCCAGTGGGCCAACAGCAAGATCAATGCCTTACCTAGGGTTCTGACCTCAAGTTCCCAGAAAAGGAAAGGGACACACACCCACAACTTGATTCCTGCTTCCTGGTGGCTAAGTCCCACTGGGCATTCTATTCAAACTAGGCTGGAAAGGAAGAGAGACACAGGGAGAAAACCTTACCAAGGAGTTGAGAACGATGAGCACGACAGCCAGGGATGTCAGGGTCTTAAACCCATCCAAGTCTTTGTTTCCCAGGACCCCGTAGTACTGACTGGGGATCAAGCCAACCTGGTAGATCACCAGTTGTTCTGGGAGCAGAGAGAGGAGTCAGAAATCAGTGATGAGGGGCGCGAAAAGGAGAGGTTTCCTCTTAAGTTCTTGCCTCATCAACACTCCAGAGAGAAAAAAAAGGGACCCAAAACCAGGGCTGCCCTCTACCCTCTAGTCTGTGCTCATTCACTCACCCAGGAGGGCCACACACAAAAGGGTCAGGAACTTCAAGGCATTCTGTGATGACCAAGAGGGAAACAAAACCTTCTGTATCTGCAGGAACCGCTGGAGAAATTGCAGATCTAACCTGGGCCTGAAGAAGAGAAGCAGGAGAAGCAGAGAAGAACCTAAGAGGGCAGCTGAGCCTTAGAGAACAGTTACCAAGCTTATAGCTATAACACATTGTTCTGTGTGTTTGGGGGTGGGGGAAGGTCCAGGCGATGCAGAAAGGTTTACAAATGCTGAAAATGGTAGGCTTGGAACAGACCTTGTGAAAGACTATTTACCAAAAATCTACAGCAAAAAACATACTAATGAAGGAACTTTAGCCATATCCTCTTTATGGTCACAAAGGAAACAAGGAAGCCCACTTCATCAAGGATTTTAAAGTTCTGGCTAAAGCAATAAAGCAAGAAAAAGAAATGAGGTAAAAGGATTGAAAGAGAAGATTAAATTATTATTTATAGATGTGATCATTTACACAGGAAACACAGCAAATCAGTAGACAAAATGTAAATAAAAGGAGTTCAGCTAGATATAGGGTTAACATCCAAATACCATTAGTGTTCTATACCAACAATAACCAACTAGAAAATATTTTTAAGATGTCATTTACAAAAGTAAGAAAAGTATAGAAGAACTATAAAATATCCAGGAATTAACTTTTAAAAAGAAATGTAAAAGACATTTTGGAGGAAAAACAAAAACCTCTACTGTAGGATACTAAAGAAGACTTAAATGGACAGAGCTGGCATGACATGACAGTATAAAGACCTCATTTCTAAAAAAAGTTATCTATAAATTCAATATAATACCAATCAAAAGCCAAGCTTCTCTAAGGAACTTTACATGGAAATATAAAGGTCCAAGAATGGATTCTGACAATTGTGAAAAAGGCAAAAGGAGGAAGAAGATACCCAAACCATCAGGCTATTAAGACATATGAGGTCTGACAATTAAGTTTGCGAACCGGCCACCGTGTGCTTACATAGCACTGTACAAAGAATTCTGTAAGGTGTCCTAACTTTGGTATATCTGTGTCTCACGGCTGTGTTCATGCCGATCTGAACTTTACTTGCTGAGTGGCCTTCATTATTGTTGCATGTTTTGTGTGCTGTTGCCAGAATGTTGGAACTTGAATTAAAGCAATGAATAAACATGATATTTCTTTTTAAACTTGGCAAGAGTGAAAGTGGAATCAGGGACAAGTTAGTCCAAGTTTATGGGGATAATGCCATGAAGTAAATGGCAGTGTAGGAATGGATTAAATGTTTTTCTGAGGGGAGAGAAAGCATCCCTGATGAAGAGAGGTCAGGGCAGCCCATAATGAGCAGAACTGACATGCAAAAATTCGTCAGACTGTGCGTCAAAATTGTTGGCTGACTGTGAGAAGCATAGCAGATCAAGTGACCATCTATAGAGCAAGTTAGGAAACTGAAAATCTTGGCATGAGAAGGGTGTGTGCAAAAGTGGTCCTCAAGGAGCTCACCCATGAACAGAAAGCAAAGGAGAGACAAAATTTGCTAAGACCTTTTGGAGAGGCAAGATGCTGTTTTGGGAAGTGTTATCACTGGTGATATAACATAGGTGTACCAATACAACCCTGAAACAAAGTGTCAAAGTGCACAAAGAAAGTCATCCACTTCTCCACAATCAAAAAAGTTCTATTAGTCCAAATCAAGAGTCAAAATGATGTTGCTAACTTTTGATATCAGAGGGATTGTTCATTATGAATTTGTATTAACTGGACAAACAGTAAACCAAGTTTATTATTTAGAAATGATGAAAAGGACTGCGTGAAAAAGTCAGATAAAAACGACCTGAACTTTTTGCCAACTCATGGCTCTCACATCACAGCAATGCACTAGCTTACACAGCACTGTCCATGAAGGAGTTTTTAGCCATGATACAAATAACTGTATTGGAACACCCTCCCTACTCACCTGATCTGCCCCCAATGACTTTTTTCTTTACCAGAATATAAAGGAAATATTGAAAGGAAGACATTTTGATGACATGTAGGACATCAAGAATCATACAACTGATGGCCATTTCAGAAAAAAAAAAGAGTTCCAAAATTGCTTTGAAGGGTGGACTAGGTGCTAGTGTCAGTGTATAACTTCCCAGGAGGAGTACTTCCAAGGCAACCATAGTGATATTCAGCAATGAAATATGTAGTAGTTTTTCTAGGATGAGTTCACAAACTTAATTTTCAGACCTCATATGATATCACAGAGCTGGAGTAATAACAAAGTGCAGTATTAATACAGGAACAAAAGATCAATGCAAAAGGGGGACAAAAGAAATTTTAAAACACATTTACATGGGCTTTTAATAGAGCAGTGGTCCAACCTTTTGGCTTCTCTGGGCTACATTGGAAGAACTGACTTGGGCCACACATAAAATACACTAACACTAACGATAGCTGATGAGCTAAAAAAATATATATATATAAATGACAAGGTCCATGCATAATTTTCATAATGTTTTAAGAAAGTTTACAAACTTGTGTTGGGCCACATTCAAAGCCGTCCTGGGTAACATGCGGTCTGCAGGCCGCAGGTTGGACAAGCTTGTAATAGAGGGTACATCACAAGAAAGGACGTATTAATACTAATACTAATAGTTGTCAACACTTATCAAGCATGTACTATGTGCCCAATACTGTTCAACACATGTTTTACATGTATCAATTTATTTAATTGTCACAACCCTAAGAAAAGGAGACTATATCCTATTTTATAGAAGAGAAACAGAGGAAAAAGATGTTAAGCAATTTGCCCTTTCACTCGCCTGGTAAGTGGCAGCCTTAGGGGTTGAACATAGGCAGCCTGGCTCTAAGAATATGTGCTCTTAGTTATACTATACAGCTTCTCTAATTTTTAAATGTTAATTCATTAGTTATTAATTGAAAATGGTGGAGGAAAATTTGAGGTAATTACCTCAAGTCATCTACAAAAGTAAACTTTAAAAATTCCAAATTAATTACAAATCTAAATGTAAAAAGTAACTATTTAGTTTAATAGAAGGAACTGTAGAAGAATATACAGTATTGAGGGGTCCTGTGACATACAGTGGGAAGATTTTTCTCAGATAAGACCCCCAAACCACAAAATATAAAGGGGAAAACTAACTAATTTAACTTAGAATTAAATATTTTTTTAACACAGTGCTATCAATTAAAAGACTTTATTTGCAGAGTGTAAAAACCAACAAGGAATTAAAATCTAAAGCATGCAAGGAGTTCCTGCAAGTCAGGAAAACAGGAAAGGCAGAAAATCGGGGAAAAGATAGAGGCAACTCAGGAAAGGGGAAACCCAAGTGCTTAACACATGAAAATTAGTACACCCGAGTGGATGTCTGAGAAGAGGAGTGAAATGGGATTGAGAACGAGGAACGAGGGAAGATAAAACACAGGAAGGGCCTTGCGCCGACCCACTGTGTGCCAAGAACTGAGAAGTATGAAAAACGATTCTGTGCACTTGAGGTTCTATTAAAAGAAGGAAAGCCAGTTCGGAGAGAGGATCCCACATCCAGGGTGCAAGGGATAGCAGAAATTCCAGGGAAGCTGGAGGGCCGCCTCGGATAGGAGGGGAGGATGGGCGCCCCTTGGGGAAATGCTCTTTCGCCAGAGCGGCAATTCTTCAAGCGCCGCGGACGGGCAGGGGCATTAGGGAGCAGAACCCCCATCCCCAAACAGCCCCGACTAGGACGCCCGGAGGCTCGACCCTCCTCCCCAGTCGCCCTGCTCACCTGGCGCCAGCCCCAGGCGCGGGCACCTGGGACGCCATCACCCGAGATCAGACCAACGCCGCAACCCGGCTGCCGCAGGGTCGGCTCGGAGCAGAGTACGAAAAGTGAGTGACAGACCGGAGAGGGGCGGGGCCCCGGCGACCACAGACACGGGCGGATAGAGAGGAGCGCGCCGAGCACCGCGGCCGCTCCCGGAAGCGACCCATCTCTCTGAAAGAACCAAAGAGTGCTGAGCATAACGTTCTGTCGACCCGGCGCCTGGAGCGCCCCCTTCTGGATCAGGGAGGTTCCTCTTTGACAAGAGGAGGCGGACAAATGAGACAAATATTTTATGACAAGTATTTTAAACTCTGAGTATAGTAGACATTTTACACATTCTCCCAAAGAAGCCGTAGTGATCTTTCAACAACACAAAACAGGCTTCCGATTGCAGTTAGAATAAAATCCAGGGGAGTTCCCTGATGGTGTAGTGGCTTAAGGCTTCAGCGATGGTGCTGTCAGCGCTGAGGCCTGGGTTCGATTCCCAGCCAGGGAGCTACCCACATACAAAAAAAAAAAAAAAAAAAGCCTTAAAAAAATAAAAGAAGAAGAAAATCCAAACGTTTTAAGTGATCAGGTCCTCCCTTCCCTTGGTCTTCATTGATGGCCACTCTGTTTCCACCGCAGGATCTTTGCAATTGCAGACGTCTCCTCCTGAATCACTCTTACTTCAGCCTGGAGATTCCCAAGGCTGGCTCACTCTCATCATTAGTTCAACAGTCCCCTGCTCACCCTACCTAGAATATGTCATCTAGCCCCATCATTCCCCATTACATTACACTTTTATTTTCTTCATAATATTTATCACTATCATCTTGTTTCCTTGCTTACTGTTTGTCTTTCCCTATGAGAATAAATTGCCCTGTGAGAAGTTTGTGCTCATTGTTGCATTCCTAGTAACTACTATCGACTCTGAGAAAGAAAATACCTACCAGGAAGGGCTCCTGGTGGCTAATTGGATTCAAAATTAAAAACAAATAAACAAAATCCCAGAGCCTAGTGGCTAACTGGGCTCAAAATTTATAAAACAAAAAGAAAACAGAGCTTAACAGCCACTGCTAAACAGGGGCATCTTACTCAAGCTGCACTTCAAGAGAAGCTGTCAGGCAGAAGCCTGCACTAAACTGCCTACTGTCCTTATTGTGTTCTGGCCTGTGAACCAACCCTTACAAAAGGGTTCCTGGAATTGTATTTCAACCAATAAGATCGAGACTTTCCTGGTCCAATCAGAGCTGCACAGCTATATCTGTATTAGCATCTCCACTGACCAATGAGAGCAGCATCATTACAACCATCAGGAAAGTGCTTTTTGGACCAAACTGTGATGTCCTAATTTGCATGAGGGTGAACCAATCAAGGACCAAACTACTTCCTTCAGTCCTTATTGTCAACTATGTGCCAAATACTAAACAAGGTACCTGTATCACCTGTCTTCATGATGCTGGCTGTCTTACATAAAGTTAGCAGGCCTAGAGCTGAACTAAACAGTGAGGGAAGGGTAGGGCTGGGCAGTCTGGTCTAGTCTAGTCCAGTCTAGCGTTGCAGGAGAGGGTTGGAGCTGCAACTCTGGACACGGCCATCCTGTCCCACAGCCATACTGTTTCATAATTGAGCTGTAATGATATTGAGCTCTTCCACAGCCATGCTGTTATGCTGTATCACAATTGAGCTGTTCGCACGGAATAAAGTCTCCTTCTTCACTGCACCTCCACATGGGGATTCCTCTTGGCATGGAATTGGTGCCAACAACCACTGGTTGACATTAAAATACTGCTAATATGTAGAAGTGCTTAATAAGTATTTGTTAAATGTTGAAGAATAAAATGCGCATTAACTGACTGATTACAGTGCCCAAAGGGAAGTGAAAAATATTTCAAGAAAACAAGCAGCATAATCTCACAGGGCCCTAAGTTTGAATCTGGATGTAACTGGCCATCTTCCTTCAGTCCTTATTGCCAGCTACGTGCCAAATACTAAACAAGATACCTGTATCACCAGTCTTCATGTGGCTGGCTGTCTAGCTGGGAAGGCCAACCAACAAGCAGACTTTGTGGAAGAGAAAATAACTGAGTGAGTCTTAGAGATGGCAAGAGCTTAATTTACTCCCAAGTGTGATTTCCCAAGTATGTCTTCGTTACTTTGAAAATCAAATAAATATGTCAGGATGCAATTTCTGAAAAATTAATAAGGCAGCAACTATTAAGGCCAGTGACCTCTCCTCTCCAGGGCGATCCAGCTTTATAGCTCTTGTTGTCTTTCTCTCTCAACAGTGGTCTGGTGTGGTATGTGGTGGCCTTTCTGTCACAGGGTTCCCTTAACCTGTATATTACTTTAAACTATTAAAAAGTATTGATGCAATACCAAACTGGACTTAAACTATGATCTCAACTATGAAAATATAGATGTAAATATCTGTATAGGAAAAACTAAAATGAAACACAATAAAATGATATATACATATCTCATTCATTAATATATCATTTTATATTTCTAAATTACCTTTTAGATCATTTCTAACTCTTTAATCCTGAAGTGGGGATAGAGGCAAATCTAATAAAGCACCTAGAATTTAAAATAATTCCTTAATATCAAATAGCCTGTGTTCAAATTTTCCAATTGTCTCATAACTGTGCTTTTTAAGTTTAAAAAAGATAGATTCCACCAGGAAACTATTAGAAACAATTAACGAATATAGTAAAGTTGCAGGATACAAAATCAATGTACAAAAATCAACAGCATTCCTTTATACAAACAACGAATCCACAGCAAAAGAAATGAGGGAGTCAATTCCTTTTGCTATCACAACAAAAAGAATGAACTACCTGGGAATTAACTTAACAAAGAACGTGACA